>VDFB02050064.1:0-32545 GCA_007258455.2 Sequoia sempervirens | reverse complement strand
ACAGATAAGGGAGGGCGTTCGGCTACAAGCCTTGGCTAGCTGGGTGCTATACCTGGCTCACAATCCAACAGTATATGCAAAGCGGACGACCTCAAACAATTTTGATTTTATACAGACATGATAGCAGGGTGTGCCAACTTGGACTTGTTGAAAAGGTTTAGAAACTTAAAAAAAATGAAATGAGCTAGGCATTGAGTTCTTTAATAGGAGGCCCTCAAAGAGATTTTATCTCAAGAAGTGATATGGTAGGAGAAGGCACACAATAAGCATTAATATATATGAAATATTAGAGTTTTTTACAGGATACTCATTCTCTTTGAGGATGATGGATAGGGTAGGGGAACCAAGTGCTATCTCTGATCAACTATTCTATTGGATTTAAGGTATGCTCATACCTTCCAATTCAGGTAGAGTCAATGCCTAGTACCTACAACTTGCAGCACACAAAACGGTTGTGCATATACCTATAACCATCACATACCTAGTGAAAGGAAATCAAAACATTGTAGGGTTCTAACAAGTGAGAAATACGACATCCTTCTCTTCACGCCTATATAACATTTAAAAGCATCATATAATATATCAAATAATATCTTGTAACATGAATAATCATAAAACACTAAAAAATAATGTAACACATTCTATTTCTAGCATATTCATAAACATGTCATAATCATCATCAGAATAATCAAAGACTCATCAACATCTAACATCACTATTCCATTAGTCATTAGAATATCCATAAGCATATATGAATATGATAAGCATATCTATAAACACACATGATAAGTCCTAACCTAGAACATCACACATAGTCATGACAATGATCTAAGCATATTATTATTAAATGTTAGTACTTCATCAAATATCCTTAAATAAAAACATTAAACAAGGGTTATGATAGACATAAAGCATTTACACTTTTTAGATCATTTCATATAAATCATCAACAGAGGTTAGCATGCTAACATCCTAATACGTCATCAACATGCAATCATAAATAATTAGCTCTTAGTCTCATAATAAACATAAACAATGAACATGACCTATAAACCTAGCATCTTAGAAAATCTTGAGTATTACATAATCTAACATAATAACTTACTGTAACAAATGTCATTATAAAATGTTTTAACTTTTAAGCACAAGCAAAGAGTACCTGAGACATAAAATGAATCCAAAAGCATTTGACATAAACATCATAAAATGGTGAATCATGGAGGAACACTACATCCTCCCCCCTAAGATTCGACTTACTCCTAGAAGTCGCAAGGTTAGAATGAAACATACACACATTAGTCCTAAAATTTATTAAATAATACAACGTTTACCTTTCCTTTAATGTAAATACAAGAAACATAACTAACTTACTTATGATTAGATTTCATCATTAGGTAAGAATGTCCTTACCTACTCATTATCTTATTTTTCCTAATCCCTAAAGTAAAATAATATTAGCCAAGATTTCCTTTACGTCACACATCTTCACAATGAATGTGTTTTGTAAACAATACAACACTTGATACATCACTTTTCAATAGTTACATTAAACATACCAATTCACTCAAAAACCTACCAAAAGCTACCACTCCAACAAACATCCTTGCAGGGTAAGATTTTCATTAAACATTCACATATAACACACTAAACTTAAAGCGTAGTAAAGTCTCAACCAAGGAAAAAGGAAAATAAATTCAACACATTCTTATAACTTATAATGCACACCATATTCAAATAAAATCCATACTATCATTCATATTAATTATCTCTACAAAACTTACATTATCATTTGTCAAAATAATCTATAGTTCATTATCATCTAACTATCACATATTATGTGAACTTCTTTATTCTAACAAACTTTTCTCTAGCATCCCATAAGATCAAAAGGTTACAAATGCATCTCATTATGAAAACACATTTCATTTATTCAAATCTACACTATACCATCTAGTTACCCAACATGATTGGCTCCAATCTTCGTGGTATTCTCTCTTAACACACTATCAAAATTTCAAATTAAACTTGAAAAAAACAACACTTAGCAACTAAAACTAGGTCCAACAATACCAAAATTCACAATGACCACCATAAGAGATTGGAAAAAGAATGCCCAAGAGGAGAGATTATCAATTTCAACATTAAATCATGAAAAATGTAGGTAGTTCAACACCTATAATGAATAAAATATGACAAGTGTCACAAAATAAGTGAAAAGAAAGGAGATCGGTGGCCAATCCTAGCACAAGAAAATCAAAATAAATCATTGTATCCCTCAACATTATGAAACACCAATCCAAAAATATCTTGGAAACACACCATACCAAACATAACCATAAAATGAGGTGACTAATGTCAGCCACACCAAACAGAGTAACTGCTATATGACACCTAAGACCACAATGTCCTAAGCACACTAGAGATTGCACACCAAACATATTAGGCCATTGGGTTATAAATACATCTCCCTTAAGAAAATATACATAGCAATCAATAATCATGGTTTCCTACTTCTTACATTCATTTACTATATTTTAATGCAAGATAATATTTTCCTTACACACTAGCGTTCATGTAGTCATCCTTTATGTAAATATCATATACAAGAGAGAGAGAGAGAGAGAGAGAGAGAGAGAGAGAGAGAGAGAGAGAGAGAGAGAGAAATGTAGTATTTCACACCCACACAAGGTATACACTCAACACTTATCCAAAGTTCATTCTGATATCTCATTCACAAAATAATTACACTCATAAGATCATAAATATAATGAAAACTAGTTTTAGATTCTCTATTTATGGTTCACTACTACACCATATCATTCACAATGCACAGTGCATAGGATGAAGACAAATAGAATGCTCTTCATAATGCAATCAAAACAATTTAGTCACCTAGTTCCTTGCCCAAAACTCAAGTACAAGAAATGCACATTAGCAAGAAAACTTTTCAGTCACATCATTATTTTTATTAGGAAAACCTCGTTACTTGATTAATAAAAAATACTTAATAGCAATACCAAACTATAATAACCCCTATAACCTATGATAATTCCCTAACACATCTTAAACAAATGCACTCACTTATCCTCTTGCGAATAAATACTATAACCTTATTTGTATATTTCCATTACATGTATCATCACACTAGTTTTTAAACATATATTACATCAACTTATTTCCTATCAACATTATAATTTAAACATTTAATAACTCATAAATTTTCCAGTATCTAAAGACATGTTCCTCATACTACAACATCATTTACCTCATTATTCTTCCTTCCTACTAAAACTTATTGAACATACACACACATCCTTTGGAATTTAGATAAGGTAAGGAAACAATACCACTACTTAACCTATTCATTCATCAATGCAACATTTATATGCTACATCCAACCATAAATATCTCTTATAGAGCTAAAAAATCCATATTTCCAAATCAAATAAGGACATCAAGGAATGATTTCAAACTTTCTATGCACACTTTACAAGCAGTACACCATTTTTTCCCCCTATTCAGCACCTATGCTATAACATGGTTTGTTAATCCATTAGTTTATAAGAATTTGCTATACTATCCATGTGAAGGTGTTCTACCTACATACTTTTATAAAATAGAATCCTAGTTGTGATGCATCAAATCCTAGATACAAAATTTCCATTCAAAACAAGCATTATCTTTTTATGCAATTCAAATTTTATTCCTTGCTAAGAATTCAATGCCTCTCTATTGATGTCAAATACATTCCTAAGTAGTGCCCTTATGAATTTAGTTTTCAGATAAAGAAAGAAGAGAGGGAGAGTTGTCAATTAATCAATGCACATATATGCCAATTAAGTAATATTATGCAAGAATGATCAAATTATCCAAACATAACATCACTATCTACAATGCATTTTTGTACTACATGCTCTTAAATGTGAAAATTGCAATACTCCATGACATTTCCTATTGCAAGTATGATGGTGTTGGCATTAATGTTGTCATTGATGTCAACATAGTATAGGTTGTTGCAGAGAAAGAAAACAAGTGATTGTAGGTGGTGCATGTATAGTTGACATACTATTGATATGTTGTGAGTACATGGAGCTATCTTTATGGTGTGGTAGGTGTGCTGATATTATGAGTTACCAAGTGCTTTTGAGAAAATTAATAAATAGTGAAGTTAGAATTCTATGTGTGTTCAAAATGTGCTCCAGTATGTGCTCTGCATTTCTTCTATTTTGATCCTATGATTGTGTGGATCTGAAGTGTTGTTTAAGGGCATTCTTTGGTGATATATCCTAGATTATAGCTTCTAGTTTGATGAAGAGTGAAAGTTGAGTTCACTGGTTGGTGACTAGTCTAGTAGAATTGTTTGTATGTGGACTGGGAGAAATGTATCTGCACCACAATCCTCTGCTAGTTTGTTTTAGGTCTTGTGGATCTAGAAGAAGGATTTTAATGGTGTTATATTTGTTCTATCAAAGGAATTTATGGTTTGGTACTCTAGAAGACTAGTTTCAAAGTTGTGTGTGTCTATATAGTCCGAATGGACTGATGGGAAGTGTTCTAAATATGAAGGTTATTGCATTTTCTTCAAATGAATTTGAAGGCATCTAATATGTGTTCTAGTGTATGGTGAAGCATGTTATGTGTTCCATATGTTATCTTCCTTTTTCTAAAGTGCGTACTTCAAATTCCATTGGTTTTTTCATTAGGTTTGGCAAACTTGGTGTTTGTTGTTTGGTGTTCTGGAAGACTAGGTTCAAAATTACTATGTCTATACATTCCAGATGGAATGATGGAAATTATTCTGTGTATGAAGGTTGTTGCATTTGTTGTGGATGAATATGAAGGCTTCTGAGATGTGTTCTAGTGTATGGTGAAACATGTTATGTCATCGGCATGTTATCTTCTTGTTGTGGAAATGTGTACTTCAAAGTTCATTTGTGTTTTCATTAGGTTTGGCTAACCTAGTGTCTACATGTCATGTGAAGGATAAGTATCAATTAAGGAAGTGTGTAATTGATCTGAAATGTTGTTTTGGGTCTTGGTTAAGTGTTGGTTTGGTCCACTCTCATTCTCTTCAACCGTGAGAATGTTGAATTTCCAACCTAATTTTAATTTGTTAAATGAAGTGTGTGTAGCTTACCTTGGAGAAAGTTTCTAAGATTGAAGATGATATAAATACAAGGCAAGATTTTAAGGATTTTAAGCCACAAGTGTGAGAAGCTAGATATATGTGAAGATAGTGTGAAGGTGAATTAAGGCAACAAAAAATTTGATGTGTTAGACTCCTCAAAGCAGTGAGTTGATGGTGTCTGCAATTCTCTTATCAAGGAAGTAGATGTGTGGAAGTTGTTGTGATGGATCTTCTATTGCATTGAGATAGTGTTCTCTATATAACATTCTTCTTTCTATATTTTTTATATCTGTAGGTAGTGAGCCTCCCTATTGGAAAGTGAGTCCTATCTTGGACAGTGAGCCCTTTGGCAGTGAGCCTCTTTGTAAATGGTTTTGTAATTACTTTATATTGTGAGTTAACCCTCACCGTGGTTTTTCCCTTATTGGTTTTTCCACGTAAATTTGATGTTTCTTGTGTTTATATTTCTTTTCGCTATTTGTACTTCTTGTTCATACTTAATAATAGATTAAATTGGACGTGGAGTTAATAATTTTTTGAGATTTTTGAATGTGATTTGTGACAACTAATTCACCCCCCCTCTTAGTTGTCTTACACATTTCAACAATTGGTATCAAATCTTTAGTTCCTCAAGAAAGATCTTAACTGCTTGAGGTAGATCCGATAGCACACAAATTGACAATCCCTATGTTTGATGGATTTGACTATAGTTTTTGGAAAGTACAAATGAGAGGTTACTTGATCTCTCTTGGTTACAAGACTTGGAAAGTTCTTGAGACAAAATATGTTGAACCAAAAGTGGTCCTTCTTCTACAGATGATATTTCTTCCTATGAAGAAAATGAAAAAGAAAGGTATGTAATCTATAGTGCTTTATCTAAGACTGAGCTAACAAAATTTATTTCATTATGATTTGCTTATGAAGTTTGGGAAATGTTGAAAGATATCTATGAAGGAAATGACAGAGTCAAATTATCAAAGAAGTTAACAACTAAGCGTAGATATGATAACTTGAAAATGGAAGAAGGTGAATGCATTGCAAGTTACTTTTAAAGGGTTGAAATTGTAGTAAATGAAGTTAAAAAGCAAGGTGCTACTCTGATAGATGAAGATGTAATGGAGAAGATTCTAATGACTCAATTGGAGAGTTATAGTGATAAAGTCTCAGCTATTGAGGAAGTTTATGATCCAAATAAATTCACTAAAGAACAACTATTTGGCACCTTGACCACATTTGAAATGAGGAAATTTAGAAAAGAAGAGGAGAAAAAAACAATAAAATTCAAATCCACAAAGACAAAATATGATCTGAATGGTGACATTTCAGAGGAATTGGAAGAAAATTTTACAAGGATGTTGAAGAAAGGTACCAACAAGTATAAAGGTATGTTACCTTTTAAATTTTTTAGTTGTGGAAATATTGGTCACTATGCTTCAAGATATCCAAATAGATCCATATATAAGAAGAGTAAAGAAAATAAAGGAAAAAAGGATAAAAAGTTCAAGAAATTGTATTATGTTAGAGAAGATGTTGGAATTTTTAAAGATAAATCTTATTTTTAGGGTGATAATGATGAATGCATGTTTCTAGCCTTAGAGAATAAATCAATTTTTACTAACCATGGAAGATGTGAAAAGGAATGTGGTCTCGAAAACAAGAAGGAAGAGATGGAAAGTACTCTGGATACTGTCTTTCATGCTAGACAAGATGAAGATTATTGGGTAATTGATAGTGGTTGCTCAAATCACATGATTTGAAGCAAAATTAAGTTCACTAAACTTGAAAATTATGATGGAGGATTAGTCATGTTTGGAGATTATTCTAGTGCAAATATTGTTGGAAAATGATCAATTAGTTTTGATGGAAAACATAGTATTGATGATATCTATTATGTTAAGGGTGTAAGGAATAATCTCCTAAGTGTTGGACAAATGTGTAGCAAAGGATTTAAGCTTGTGTTTTAGGATAAAACTTGTGAGATTAGAAAAGGGTCTGAAACTGTGGTAGCTATAGGAAGAAGAACATATGGAAACATTTATCAACTTAAGGGTGTTGATGGTCAATGTTTTGTGTCTCAAGTTAATGAAAATTGGCTATGGCACCAAAGGATGGGACATGTAAACTTTGAAAATCTAATCAGGATTAGTTCAAGAGAAGTTTTCAGGGATCTCCCTAAGCTCACAAAACCTACAAATACTATTTACAGAAGTTGTCAGTTGAGAAAACAAACAAGATGCATCTTTAAAGGAAAAGAACAAGGACATGTGTAGGATCATCATAGAAAAAAACAGGCCCTTAAATGGTGATGAAAATTTAGAAAAATCAGAGTTAGGAAACTTGACGTAAAAATTTGAATAAGTTATCTATATTATTTCAAAAATATGTAAGAATAGAATTTCTAGAAAATTGAATGTAGTTTCTAAACCACTAGATTTATTTTTAAAAAAAAAATTATTTGGTGAAAATTTGAAATTTCAATGCAGTAGCACTTAAATTTTAGGGAAAAAATAAGAAGTAGGTGTTTGTCTGACCACCCTAATCACAACAAAATGATAATTATTTTTTATAAGACTTTAGATATAAGTAGAGGACGCATGTCCCGATGTGATGCATATTTTGTTGTAATTTTTTTCCAAGTAAATAATTAATTATGAATTTTTTATTACAAATTTTAAAAAGTATAAAACTTGTATGTCTAACCACCTTAACTTGGTCAAAACTTCATGAAATTCATTTTTTTTAATCCTATAGTATGTGAATCTATGTGACGCATGTTTCAAATTCAAAAAATGTGATACCATTTGAAAGCTATAGATGTTTTTCAATCAATATATCAATTAGAAATTTAGTCATAATTCAAATAGAAAATGAATAATAATTATTTATTAAATTCAAAGTAAAGCATAATTTATACTGGTGGAAAGCTAAGAATCTTCATTAGAAACTCTTTTTGTTTCATCAATTTTGGGTAAAAAAAAGTCATCAGACACATACCCTACACATACCCATCGTATCACCACTTTTTGGCCCATCATGATCCTACACATACCCAAAATCATCTATTGGAATGCAAGAATTTATTCATACAGACCTCTGTGGTCTCACAAGAATAAGGAGTCTTAATGGTGACAAGTATTTTATGCTTCTAATTGATGATTATTCTAGAATGACATGGGTTACTTTTCTTAGGGAGAAAGCTCAAGCTCTTGATAGATTCAAAGTGTTCAATTCTATGGTAGAGAATGAAGTGAACCTAAAAATCAAGTGTTTAAGGTCTTATAGAGGTGGAGAATTCACCTCCAGTAAGTTTAACATGTTTTCTAAAGAAAATGGTATAAAGAGGCATTTTTCTGCTCCTAGAACTCCTTAGAAAAATGGAGTTGTTGAGAGAAAGAACCAGATTGTTCAAGAAGCTACAAGGACTATAAGGAAAGAGGGAAATGTACCTAAAGTATACTAGAGAGAAGTAATTCACACTCCTATTTATATTCTTAACAGAGTTGAAATCAAAGGTAACAACACAAAGACTCCTTATGAGTTGTGGCATGGAAAAATTCCTACTGCTAAGCACTTTAAGGTGTTTGGAAGAAAATGTTATATTAAAAGGGATGATGAGAATCTAGTAAATTTTGATGCTAGATGTGATGAAGGTGTTTTCCTTGGATACTTAACTAATAGCAAAGCTTATAGATGCTTCAATAAAATATCAAGAAAGATTGTTGAAAGTGCAAATGTAAAAGTTGATGAAGATATGTATAGATCAGTTGGGATAAGGGAAGTTGAACTAGATGAACCTATCTATAGAAAAGTAAAAGAAGAGAATAAGGATGAAGAAGAATATATATTGAAGAAGAAGCTCCGTGACTTTCTCCTAAGACTCCAAAATATGTACAAAAAAATTGTTTGGAAGAACAAATAATTGGAGACAAAAGAAAATGTGTAAAGATAAGAAGCAAAGTGGTAGTAGTTGAGGAAAATTTGTGTTTGCTTGTTCCAAGATGCAACCTAAAACTATATGTGAAGCATGGAAAGATGAAAATTGGGTTAGAGCAATAAAAGAAGAGTTACAACAAATAGAGAAAAATCAGGCATGGGAATTGGTTCCTAGACTGGTAAACAAGAATGTAATTGGTACAAAATGGGTATTCAGGAATAAGTTGAAGATCCCACAAAAAGAAAACATTAGCACAAAGGAATGCCCATATATGTAATACAACTAGAAAACATACACATACATGTCAAAAACATGAAGCATACATGATGAAAATATATAACATATAAATGAAAACAAAATGAACACAAAGATGATGCAAATACAATGCAAACAAAAAGAAGACACACAATAAAACACAAGGTTAGTACTAAAGGGATTCAAGTTGGTAAGGAAAAGAGACCCCAGTCTTAAATTGTCTCAAATACCAAACACCATCCATCAAATATATATTATTCAAAGAATTATTCCTTGAGGACACGAAAGTTATGTTATGCCAAATTACTCATGAGCCACATGGATCTACTGGCTAGCAAGCTAAATTATTACAAATCACTCATGAGCCACATGAATCTATTAGCTATCAAGCTACATTATACTAGTTTTTCATGCAATATCAGGTTGTATAAGGCTAGAAAATTACATTATGCTAAAAAATCATGAAATATAGCTCCACTATCAAAAAAGTTGAGTTATGCTTGATGATCATGTTAAAATTAGGTGCTCAAGTCTATGACCAAACAAGCTCCAATACATTGAATCCATGAACTATCTCACCAAAAGCCTTAACTAAGAAGGTGCATAAATTCATGTAAGAAGGAATATAAAAAATATAAGAAGGAAATGAAAAACTTGTGTAAGAATGCACATAAACATCTAAGGAGAAACATCCTATCCAAGCAAGTTTGATTTCTCACTTCTCTCTCCTCTATCTGCATTTGAACATCCTGCGCGCATGGTGGATTCTGCATTGGGGGTACCCCATGGTCCCCCTTTTGTCCCCTCTTGACCCGAGCCTCACCCAGTCATATGCAGACTTGTGTCCCTTAGGAGCCGCTCCTGGAGTGTTTGATCCTTTGATTCCTGTGATTCTGGGTCAATCTGGGTCACCTGTGATTCTAGTTTTGTCTAGTGTGGAAGTGTTGGCAGTCGAGGTCCTTCCTGAGGTTAAAGGTTGGAAGGATGTGCTAACCAATGGTAGTCTGAGTATTAAGGGCCCCTCCCCTCGCCCTAAAGAGGAATTCATTATCTCAGGCACAATTTTTTTTATCTTTTATTTAGTCAATGATACGATTCTTTCTTGAATAGAAAACATGGTTGTGGTTGATTCCTCTCCTTTCGACCCTCTGTGAATATGGTCCAGAGATGGGATGCTTCTAAATGGCACCTCAAAGGAAGTGTGGAAATTTGTGCTATGATGGGTGGACTCTTCTTTTTCAAGTTCATATCTTCGGATGATTTGGTTGCAGTCCTCTCTTCTGGGCTATGGGTGTATGGGAAGCACAGTTTGGCCTTATACCAATGGAAGTTGGGTTTTGACCCATCAACATCAGTATGGGTTTGCCTGCCTGAGTTGCCTTTGGAATATTGGGATGAATCCATTTTCAAAAGAATTGGGATTCCTTGGGCCAATTTATTACTTCAAATTCCATTACTAGGTCCAAATATAGGTTAGTTTTTGCTTGGTTTTGTGTTAATATTGGTGTGCATAAGGCACTTTCTAACTCTGTGAAGCTATGGACTATGTTCGGTACTTGGGTACAACCATTTTTTATGAGAATTATATAGTTTACTGTCAGAAGTATGCTAAACTTAGCCACCTTATCTTTGACTGCAAATCTTCTTTTAATCGGGAGCCTAATCCAAGAGACTCTATTGTTGAAGATCACTACCCCTTTGAAAAAGACATTTTGAAGATTGTTGACTCTCCGTCCAAGTCTCTCTCACTAGTCTTGGTTAAACCCATGATCTTTGGGGTTCCTCCTAGTGGGCTAGATATTTCAAGTGTGGATTTGGCTTTGGTTCCTACTATTCTTGTTTTGGCTGAGAATTTGGCCACTGGTAAGGTTCTGGATATCAGAGCTATATCCACTAGCCAGGCTCTTTGGGTGATACGATTTGAGGTGGATCCTAGAAGGATGTGGGGTTTGACCTTTCTACTAGGACTAGTGCGACCATGGGTGAAGAAGGCTAAATTTTGGAGGAATTGGTTACCGTTGAAGTTAAAGAGGAGACAATTTTTAATTCCATGGTTTTAAACCAGGAGAAAACCTTGGAAGAGGATATTTGGTTAACCCTAAAGAAAAAAGGGAAAAAGAAGAAGGAAGATGTGGGCGGTGACTCTAAACCAGGAAGGCCCAACTAGTGACAAACTAGTCATAGAGATATAGTGATTGAGATGGCCATTGCTAAACAAAAGACATTGGAGGCATCCTACAAGAAGGGTAAAAAATGAAGGTCATGTCCTAGAATGTGTGAGGGATGAATAGCTCTCATAAATAGCTTGTGCTAAAGAACTATGTTTTAGAATATAAGATTGATGTTTTTCTATTACAAGAAACTAAAATGAAGAAAGAAAATTTTGATAATATTGCTAAGTATATATGGTTGGGTACCCTTTACTCTTATAGTGATGCTGAGGGGGCATTTGGTGGTATTGATGTGTTATGTAATACCTCTAGGATTAAAGGTTCTAAACTATTCCATTGTCAGAGTAGTGTGGGAGTCTTATTTTCTTACTTAGGTGGCTCTTGGTCGCTTATTAATGTCTATGCTCCTAACCAAAGAAATGATAGGAATTCCCTGTGGCAGGATCTCTCTGACTAGTTCAAAAATAATATGGGGTCTTGCTTGTTGGTTGTTGGGGACTTCAAATTTCACTTATATCCTTTAGAGAAAAGTGTTGGTCTGGTGGATTATTCTGATACCATGGCTGATCTATGAAACTTCCTAAGTACCACTGGCCTGATTGACATTGACTTATCAGACCAAGCCTATACATGGACCAACAAGTGTCTTTGGGAGGGCTTGATTCAAGTCAAATTGGATAGATTCATTTACTCCAACAACTGGGTGGCCCTATTCAGTGCTAATTTACTTGCCCTACCTAGGACTGTCTCTAACCACAACCCTCTACTGCTGGTCATGAATGAACATTTTGCTATTGGACCTTTCCCCTTTTGGTTCAAGATAATGTGGAATTCCCACCCCAATTTCAAGAATAAAATTGTTGAATGGTGGAATATTCCTGCTCATGGATCCCCCATGTTTACAATATTTTTTTAACTTAAGCATATCAAATGCATGGTGAAAGGTTGGAACAAAAGAGTTTTTGGGGATGTCTTTTAAAAAAAAGAGTTTTAGGGGATAAATTGAAAACTATCCAGAAGAAAATGGTGGATGGGGATGTTAGCTTTCCATCCTGCAACCACAAAATTGAGAGTCGAAGGGAGTGGGGGAAAATTTTAAGGAAAGAGGAAATTTTCTAGAAACAAAAATATAGAGTTCAATGGTTGCAGGAAGGGGACAAAAATACCTCATTTTTTCATGTTTTTCTCTAAAACACAAGAAAATAAATCAAATAACTAGTTGCATAATGAGTAGGGGGTTGTGGTCAATATGCCCACCTACATCGATCTTTTGGTGGTAGACTATATTTCCAAAACAATTTTTTGGCCCTTGTTGAGGCTCCTAATTCAACATTGGACAATCTATTGTTGGACCCTCTCCCAACCATCATTAGCCAGAATGATAACCTTAGCATACTTAGTGCTATCAACCCTAAGGAATTTTGGATAGCTACTTTCAACAGGGGGGCCTAGAAGGTGGCTAGCCTAGATAGTTTCCCCTTGGCCTTGTTTTATATTTTTTGGGAGATTGTTGGTGGGGACCTTGTCTTGGTTGTTTGTGATTTCTTCAAATCTGGTAAGCTTCTTAAACAACTGAACAACACTTGTATTTCCTTAATCCCCAATATTGTTGATCCCCAGTCTATAATTGATTTTAGACCCATCAACCTCTGTAATACCTTTTATAAAATTCTTTCTAAAATCTTGGTGAACTGTATCAAACCCCTCTTGGAAAAAATTATCATCCCCACTCAAAAAGGATTTGTGCCTGATCATCATATCCTGGATGCTAGTATGGACCTTAAATTGGATATTTCAAAAGCATATGATAAGGTGATTTGGGACTTTGTCCCTAAAGTATTAGCTAAGTTTGGGTTTTTACCAATTTTGTGGTCAAACTCATAATGGAATGCATATCTATGGTGAAGTACTATGTTCTAGTTAATGGGACTCCTTTTGGTTTTTTTAATGCTGGGAGAGGTATCAGATAGGAGGATCCTCTTTCACCCTATTTATTTATCATGATTGCAGATGTCTTGAGTAGGGACATTGCTAATGCATTGTCGGAAGGGTCTAATAAGGGTATTAAGGCAGCCTCTTCTTTGTAACCTACTATTATCCAACAATTTATAAATGATACCATTCTATTTGGGAAAACCTCTGTGATTGAAGGTAGGAAATGGAAAAATTGTCTCAATAACTATGTTACATACTCTAGGTAGTGTATTAACTATAATAAAAGTATGATTTATTTCTTTAACAACACTCCCACCCTTCAAGCTCGGGTGAATGTTGTTCTGGGTTGTATGAATAGCTCTCTCCCTTCACTTGATCTTGGCTTACCCCTTACTATTAAGGAAGTCACTCCTGACTTCTAGAATTCGGTCCTTGAAAGGATCCAAAGGAAGTTTGTAGGCTAAAAAGGTTACATCCTTAGTCATGTTGGAAAACTACAGTTCCTTTCTACTGCTCTTCAAGGGATCCTTGTTTACTTCCTTTCCATTTTCAAGATCTTGAAATACATTGCTGAGAAGTTTGAAAAAATACAAAGGAATTTCCTATGGTCAAGGAATGAGGAAGTGAAGAAGTTTTCTTTGGTTAAATGGGACAAAGTTTTTCAACCTAAAAATTGTGGTGGGCTTGGGATAAGGAATATCCTTAGTACCAATAAGGCTTTGATTGTCAAGGTGGGTTGGGACCAACTGAGAAATAGGAAAGACTAGTGCAAGATTATGAATACTAAGTATCTACACAATAGACCTTTGATTAATGACCTCTCTAATGATCATCCTTTGGGTTCCTTGGGTTGGAAGAACATTTGGAGTCTATAGGGAATGCTTAGGATATGGATTAAATGGAAGATTCAAAATGGTAATATTATCAGACTTTGGGAGGACCCTTGGTTATTTGAAACCCCTTTGGCACACTCTAACTTTAGGAATGTAATGAGGCAGGCACAACATTTCTTTGGTGTTTACATTAGAGATTACCTCCTTGGCCTACAAGGGGCGAGGAGTTGGAATGACTTGGCTCTTTCCAGCCCTTTGTCTCTTGAGCTGAGTCTCCTTGCCAAGTCCCTACAGGAGTTGCTCTCCCTTACTAGATTACTATTAACCAACAAGGTAGATGAATTATTCTAGACTCATGATAAGTAGGGTGATCTTTCAGTTAAAAATACTTAGAATCTGTTGTCGGACTAGGGTGTGGTCCTTGATCTTTGGAAGCAGGTTTGGAACAGAAACATGATCCCCCAAAAAAAAAATATTCTAGTGGACTACCTTCCGTAATAGGATCCTTACACAGGACAATATGAGCAAAATGGGATTCCAAAACCCCAACAGGTGCTTGTTATACAAGTGTAGTGAAGAATCTATGAACCACTTGTTGCTAGAAATGACCTATTTATTGTTGGTGTGTGGGAGATAGCTTTGGAGCGATTGGGAATTCAGTGGACTATTTGTAAGGACATCAAATCCTTTATCTTGAGCTGATCTCAACCCTTCATTCACCCCTTAGCGCAAGAGATCTAGCACCAGTTCCCCCACATTATCTATTGGTACTTGTGCAAAGAGAGGAACAATAGGATATTCAAGAATATTGAGATGAGTTTAAAGGAAGTATTTGGTATAGGTTCTAGGCTCATCGTGGAAAATATTTCTCTTTTCAAAGGGAAAATCCTAGATAAAGGTCCTACTAAGAGGGAAATTATGATGGCTAAAGCTTGGCATCAAAACCTTGATGCCAATTTCTATGACAACTCTAGATCCTAGGCTAGATGGGAAACTGTCTAGAAACCTCCTGACTATGGTTGGTATAAACTTAATTTTGATGGGGCAGCCATAGGAAACCGAGGGAGAGTAAGCATAGGAGGTTTAATTAGAGACTACAAGGGTAATTTTATGGTTGGTTACTCAGGGGGGATTGGAATCCAATATTCTATGATTGTAGAAGCAAGAGCACTACTAAATGGAATCCAATTAGCTATTACTATGGGGATTGAGAATCTTCATATAGAAGTAGATTCTAAGTCTATCATCGGGGTGTGTGCAAGAAGTTGAGTCCACTTTTTGGCCAAAAAGTGGAAGTGTTTTCCCTGATTTTCAGTATTTGACACATTTGACCTTAAAATTTGAAGCACTTAGAGATGAAATATTTAAAAAAGTCACTGATCATAAAATGTAGTGCTCGGAGTCTAGTTTCCAAATATGTAATTTATTTCAATACCCAGATTGTACAAATTGAGTTTCAATAGGCATTTCAAAAAACCACTGTTTAAAAGTTTTTTTTATACCATACCATGCACGTGTATGACATCCATATTTTGACTTAAATTATCGTATTTTTCTAAATCCTTTTGGAAAAGTTTTATGACTCACTGAACCTTTCTTGATATTTTTTTGTAATTTTTTATTGAATATTTTTTTTGTTAATTTTTTATTAGGCAGATTTGTTGTTTTGAAAAATCGTCATGTATGACATGCATAAGATGACCTAAACTTATCATTTTTTGAATTTTTTTTTTCAAATTGAAAATAATTGTCTGAAGTTTGCTCTCGTGCAATCCATTTGTTAAAATGTTATGTTGATCAAAAGTTATTCAAATAGTAAAAAACTCTGATATTTAAAATTTATGGACCAATTTTATTAGAAATTAATTGAAAAATACAAAAAATAATTCAATTGCAAAACAAATTACATATTTAGAATCTGCATTGTTTGATCTAAAATGGGTTTTCATTTTGTCAGAAAATTTTCAAAAAAAGGTCGTCAGCCATATGTCCAAAGTCGATATTTTTCTTTGACATTGTTAGGGCCTTCAATTTGCAGGTCAAACCAGGTTGAAGGCTTAGGTTCAGACTTCCAAAGCTTTTCCCGAACCGAAAACCTTGGCAAAAACCCGCCCACGATGCAAAACAAAATTCAAATTTAAAAAAATGGGATCCCAATTATGACACGGGATCCTGTTTACTAATAAACGGGATCCCGTGTCATAATCGGGATCCGTTTCTATTCGACCGGTGTAAAGGTAACGGGATAAGGCGAGATCCCGTTGCCTTTACAACGGCTCGCAGACTGGATTTTAGTGAACGAGATCCCGATTATTGAGAGGGATCCCGTTTATTAGTAAACAGGATCCCGTTTGGTAATTGGGATCCTGTTTTATTATAAACGGGATCACGTTTAATAGACGGGATCCCGTTTATATTATTTAAAAACACTGTTCACAATTACTGTCAACTCTGCAACTTTGCAACTTCACATGTATGGCCGAGAGCACTAAAAATCAATTATTTTTCATAAGTTATTGTATTTACAGGTGGTCAATTTGATTTTTTGTTGATTTTATCAAAGGGAGCATCATCTACACCATTTTTGAAGTGAAATTTGCAATATGGATTGAATTTTTCAAAGGAAGCATAAAGAAAACAATTTTTAAAGTGGAATTGTGGTAGTTTTCTATTTGTTTTGAGGAACACAAGAGGAATAATTTTTCCGTAATAGGTATTCAACTTCCAATTTGGATTCAATATTTTGAAGTATTTCACTATTAACATTCATCATTTGTGCTTGAGAATTTTATAATTATGGGAGATAAATTCATAATAAGAGAAGAAAGACATTGACTCCTCAAGAAGTTGAAGCAAATAGAGAAAAAGAGAGACAAAGACAAAGAGAAAGAAGAATGAGAATAAAATCAATGAACGATGGTGGAGCAACCAATTCAACAACTATTGAAGATGAAAACATTGAAGATACCTATAGTTGTAGATGAAGCTAATTTGCAAGGAGTCAATTTGGAGAAGAATATGATTATACAAACAAGTCCTACTATGTCTTCAAATCCCTCTTTGAATGCTATGGAGAATGTTTCAATATACACAAATCCAGGTACGTCTTCAAATCCACATGTTAGTGACATGGTAAATTTGTTTGTAGAAGATTTACAAGAAGCTGGATATAATGATGTTGACATTGACTATATTCAAAGAAATGAAACTTTTATAGAATTTGTTGAAAACAAAAAAGAAAAATCTTTGTTTCAAATGAAAATCAAAATGATCATTTTCTCTTGAAAATGAAAAAAAACCCTATATTTTGATGAAAATGAAAATGAAAATGAAAGTCGCTTTTTGGATGAAAATGAAAATGCGAACCGCTTTTGTTAATGAAAATGAAGATGAAAATGAAAATGAAAACCGCTTTTGTTGATGAAATGAAAACTATTTTGTTGATGAAAATGAAGATGAAAATTTAGAATGTGATGTTGAATTTAATGAAAATACTTTTTTAAATTGGAAATGGTGTTTTCGATAATCTTCCGATCAAATTTCTTGGAGGCAAATAAGAACACATGCAAATAGAATATACACCGAATTCTTTTATCGTAAAAAATTTGCATTTCAATGTCAACTAATGATGCAATTGATGAGAATGCAAAAAATGAGGAAAGTAATGAAAAAGTTAGGCTTTTATGTTAAACCAAAAGAAAAGATCAACCATTAAAACATGCTATGTCATTGCTGTTAGTGCCATTCAATCTATTGGAAAAATAGTCGATCTAAAGATAAAAAACGAAGAAGAAGAGCTATAATCCATCAGCTATAGTAGTCAATAAAACAACTTTGAATAAAAGAATGGTAAACAATATTAGTGAAGTTTTAAAAATGCATCCCAAAAACATTACTAAGAGCAGCAAAGAAGAGAAAGTATAGAAAATGATCCTATCAATCAATGTTGGAGTTTCAAGGATTCCACTACCAAGGTCCTGATATAAAATTGAATGTTGCAATTAAATCTTTGATCAAAAAATATTGGCATGATAATACTAGGGTTTCATCTAATGCTAGAGATGTTTTAAAATTAAGGGTGGGGTCCAAAGTTTGTGATCCTCACCCAAAACACATATTAGATACAACACAAACTGAATTTTATAGAAAATTTTGTAGCGATTCAGTGTTACTTGGTAATATTAAAATAAGTCAAAGGTCTTTTGAAAAATGTAAACCCCGGTATGTAAAACTTAATAAGCAACGAATATCTTGTTGTTGTAAAATACATGTTCAATTTCGTTATTTTATGATGTTTTTCTATATATACATTGTACCTTTCATACTAACATGATTATAATAAGATTGTGGTATTGATATGCCAACTTAACCAATAAGAGATTTATTTCAGGTTTGTTTTGTGAAAAAAATCTAATGATAGATTATTTTATTTAAGTTCTTGTATTTCTCGACAATGCATTAACTACGGAAATCTTTCATTTTTAAGAAATTGTTTGCATGAAAGTGTTGATCATGATTTTGGACAACAATTAGTAGATGCCAAAAGATTTAGGAAATGTTCATCATTCTTTAAAAGATGGAAAATAGGAAAGCTACCGTGGATTTAGTTACGTAAAAGCTAGTGTGCATGCATTTATGAGTGAATTTAATAATAAAATTGTACCAAAATATGTCATGCACTCTGAACATGCTCGATGGCTTGATGGCCAATTTCATGCATGTAGAAACACATTTCCAATTGGTACTATACTTTCAGTGGTTGATTTTGCGGAGAATTATACTCCTGCTCCCCAAGAGGAAATTCAATCACAGTATTATAATTTAGTGCAAGTAGCTATGTTTGTCCATATTGTTTATAGACATGGAGATGATAGCACTAAGGATGATAGGAAAGTTTTGAGGGGAGTATCATTTTATTTGGAGTGACAATCTGCTACATTCATCGTGAGTTTGTTCAATATTGTTTTAGTATATTTTATAGAAATTTAAAAGAAAGAGGAATCCATATGAAAGAACACCTCATATGGCCAGATAATTGTACGGGGCAGTTCAAAAATTCTAGAATGTTCTATTGGTTAAGTAGGGTTCACAAGGAACTTAATGTCCAACATATATGGAGTTTTTTTGAAGCTGGGCATGGTAAAGGAGAACATGATGGAGCTGGTGCGTGTGTCAAAAGAATTCTTGCTAGAGAACAATTAAAATTCGAGGATTCAATAAAAAAAAAAAATGCACATGAGATTGTGGATTGGTGTAATAGAAGATTATCTGCACCTGGTTTGAGTGATTACTCTACAGTTCATCGATTCTTTTGGTTGGTGGAAGAAGAAAACATTGTATCTAGAGTTGATTGTGATACAATTAGTGGATCTACTAAATGGCATTCATTTAGGAGTGTGACAGCAAGCACATGGACTATTTGGACAAGGGAGCTTGCATGTTTTGCCATTTTTGTATCTCAGGAAATTGGGAAGCTTGTTAAAATACAGAATGGGTTGAACAGTGGCAGCAAAGATCGTTGACACCTGTAGAAGCACATAATCAATATGAAATGATCATTGAAGAAATGATCAATTGTTTGCATCCTAATATTATGATCATGTTTCAGACTCCTAGGCCAAGCAAGGTAATTTTAATTTAAATTTATTTCATTTTATTTTCTTTATTAAGTTATTTTTTAATACTAAATTAGTTATATGGATATGCACAAGTTATTAAATCGAATTTTGTTGGCAGGACATGTGTATGCAGTTATTGCACCTGAGGGGAATGAAGAGAAAACAGAATATTGGTTGGCTTGTTGTGTGGAAATTAAACATAATTTGTTAACACCTCGAGAAGATGATGATGGCTTTCATTATCCAACAGGTATGGTGATCCCCTTAAGACATCTCCTTAAGCAAATTTTGATAACAAGTTTTAGATCCCCTTAAGCAATTTTTTAGAACAAGTCTTTGATCCCCTTAAGTAAATTTTGAGAAGTTATTTGATGGTGGTTTTTGAACATGTTTTCCAATGATTCTGGTGGTTGCTGGCACTTGTCTACTTAAAATACTTGAGAAGAAAGAATGGTCTACCCGCATTCGGACTATGAAACACATAAAAAGATTATGCATTATTCACATTTGGTGTGGCAACAAATATAAACTAGAGCTTATCATGGAAGACCTCTCAAAAAAATTTACTTTGCGATCAATTTCTATGGAAGAGCATGAGTAAATCATAGATGCATTGCAAAAAAAGAGAGGATGATGGTAAATAAATGGACTAAGTAAATACAGTAAATATAGTTTTGGTTTTTATTTTATTCCTATAAATACATTCAACACATGTTTCTCCTACTGGTCAAGTGTTATTAGTTGAAATTGATTTAAATTGTTCTTTTATATATCCTTAAGGCATAATCACAAAAATGATCTAGTCCATGCAAATTCAACCTAGACAACATGGAATACTTGGTAAAAACAGGTAATTATCAGTTAAACTATATTTAAGTACATGTTTTGATTACATATTGATATTGCTTGGACATAAATAGTTAAAATGGATTTATTGTCATTTTTTGTATCCTAAAGCCATCATTGCATTGATCTCATACTTTGAAACAGAAAGGAGAGGATGCCTGCATTCAACCTCGAATACTTTTAAATGCAGGTACTTGAGTTATGTACATATAGATAGTTTTATATAAATTAAAAATATGCATGTCTTTGATGATTCTCATTGATAATGCTTGTACCTTTGATATCGTGTGGTGTGAATAATTCCACTACATTCTAGGCACCTAGCTCTGAGATGTTCTTGAGATGGCATATATCTAAATTTTGTAAACATTGTTTTGAGATGCACATATATGTACATACATACTTAAAAAATTAAACATACTCTATGTAATTCTATGTATCAAATCAATATTCTATATATTTTGTTTCTTAAATGTGCATGTTTTCCTACTTTGAAACTTTATGTTTATGTGTATAATCACTAAATATCATGCACACATTATTGTTCTATTATGACCCTTTTAGACATCCCCTTAATTAACATGTTCTATTATGACCCCTTTAGACATCCCCTTAAGACTTCTTAAGACACCCCTTAATTAACACATTCTATTATGACCCCTTTAGACATCCCCTTAAGACATCCCCTTAATTAACACATTCTATTATGACCCCTTTTAGACATCCCCTAAGACATATTATAACCCCTTAAGACATCCCCTAAGACATTCTCCTATTATGACCTCTTTTAGACATCCTCTAATTAACATGTTATATTATGACCCTTTAGACATCCCTCTAAGACCCCTTAAGACATCCCCTTAAGACCCTTAAGACATCCCCCTTAAGACATATTATAACCCCCTTAAGACATCCCCTAATTAACACGTGCTCTATTATGACCCTTTAGACATCCCCTTAAGACATATTCTAACCCCTTAAGACATCCCTTTAAGACATTCTATTATGACCCATTTAGACGTCCCCTTAAATAACATGTTCTATTATGACCCCTTTAGACATCCCCTTAAGACCCCTTAAGACATCCTCTTAATTAACACGTTCTATTATGACCCCTTTAGACATCCCCTTAAGACATATTCTAACCCCTTAAGACATCCCTTTAAGACGTTCTATTATGACCCATTTAGACATCCCCTTAAATAACATGTTCTATTATGACCCCTTTAGACATCCCCTTAAGACCCCTTAAGACATCCCCTTAATTAACACGCTCTATTATGACCCCTTTAGACATCCCATTAAGACGTATTATAACCCCTTAAGACATCCCCTTAAGACATTTCCTCCTATTATGACCCCTTTAGACGCCTCCCCTTAAATAACATGTTTTATTATTGCACTCTTTACACATCCCCTTACACTCTCTTCTTAAGAAACTCTTTAATTAACACGCTCTCTATTATGACCCCTTTAGACATCCCCTAAGACCCCTTAAGACATCCCCTTAAGACGTTCTATTATGACCCCTTTAGACGTCCCCTTAATTAACATGTTCTATTATGAACCCTTTAGACACCCCCTTAAGACGTCATTATTTGTTTTGACAACTTATAAATTAGTGTTAGATGAACTCTTTACCCTGTCCTAAATTAATCCTATCCCTAAGCCTTGTTGTATCAAACCCTAATTGAAACCTAACCCTAACTCTAGTTGTGTCCTAATCCTAACCTTTACCCAAAGTTTTATCCTATAACCCTAACTTTAATTCACAGAGAAAATTTTGTGGGTCATATTTCTATTTCTTATGTACACACTCTATGTGGATATCTCTATTTTTCTCTTTGTTATTGACACATGGAGGCAAGACTTTTATTCATTTTTCATACACAACACACAATCATGATATTCTAAATGGGGGAAACAATGATGAAATTAATTTTCCTTTGGATTGAGCTCCATATTCATCATTTTTAAAATTTGTCATGTGTGTACACCCACGCATTCATCACCTAATGGTTACAATTGTTTTTACATATACACATTCTTATGTTATCATAATTTATGTGATATTCTATTTTTTTTCTTGTTATTGACACATGGAGGCAAGACTTTTATTCACTTTTCATACACTACACACAATCATGATATTCTAAATGGGGGAAACAATGATGAAATTAATTTTCCTTTGGATTGAGCTCCATATTCATCATTTTAAAAATTTATCATGTATGTACACTACGTATTCATCACCTAATGGTTACAATTGTTTTACATATACACATTCTTATGTTATCATAATTTATGTGATATTCTATTTTTTTTCTTGTTATTGACACATGGAGGCAATACTTTTATTCATTTTTCATACACTACACACAATCATGATATTCTAAATGGGGAAACAATGATGAAATTAATTTTCCTTTGGATTGAGCTCCATATTCATCATTTTTAAAATTTATCATGTGTGTACACTACGTATTCATCACCTAATGGTTACAATCATTTTACATATACACATTCTCATGTTATCATAATTTATATTTTTCTAATGATTAATTCTTCCTTAATTTTTAGTAGAACATCTTTTTCCATTACTAGTGAGAAAACCAATGGTGTCATTTTATAAATATGTACATTAGCTAATTATATCAATAATTGTTAGATTTTTTCACTATAAAGAATTTTTATTTGGTTTAAGAGTTTAGAGCAAATGACTTTTATTCGTCAACTAGTTAAGGAAAAGTAAAGAATAAAATAACAAAGAATGGTGATATCCATGATATTCACAAGGTATAGGAATTCCAAGTGCACCAACAATGAGGTAAAATTCAATTTATAGAACTAAATAAGTAGGTAAATCCACATAAATTTTCTCTCATAAAATTAAAATTAATACATTAGAAGGAAAATATCTTCTTGTTCATTGAAAAGAAGATTAAACCTAAAATTATTCTACAATTATGAAGTCTTTAGTAAATTTCACATTAATGTCCTATATTAGTATCTTGACTATGAACATAAAATGCAGAAATGTACATGCGTAAATTAAAATTTCAAACAATAATAAAGTCCATAATTTATGTAACATATTAAGTGCATGAAACCAATTTATTAAGCACACATGAAATAAAGTCCAACAGAGTACATGATAAACAAGAAATATAAATCACATAAAATCACATGTTTGTAGGTCATGTACTGTCTCTATAATCAAGAGACCTCTTCACACCATGCGGACTATGTGGATGACCTGAAACACTCTGTACATAAGAGAAAGATGAAATTAGATGTGGAGACAATAAAAATGATTTAATGACAATTTCATTTATAATCCATCATAAAATTAAATTACCACCATATCTACATCCGATGTGCTCCGTGCACCAAGAAACCTCTAAAATTATCTAAATCACCATAAACAAGACAAAGAAATTCAAAAATTAGATGTACAACTCTACAATTATTATTTTTTATTCACCTAGAATCCTAATTTATCATATTTTTAATTACATACCGTATTCTGCTGTGCACTAAGCTCTCTCTTAGGACTCGGCTCTATACATGCTCAACTACAGGATGTGTCTCTATGCTATAAAAGAAAAAGAATATGTGAAAATATCATATTAATATGTATATATTCAATTTTAAAATTTATAATTCACTTTAAATATAATAAAAAATTAAATTACCATTTGATCTCGACCATTTACATGTCCTCCCTGTGGTGTAACTATGTCCTGGTTAGGGCTGAAAGTTGTAAATTCAACAAAGTCCTACAAGACTGAAATTAAAGCATGTACAAATTCAATTAGGGTTAATATATACATATATATTCAAGTTTGCACATTTTTGTAGAAAGTTTTGTAAACAACCTCGCAAATCACATTCTATGAGTAACTGCAACATCAAATGTTTTCCCAATGCCCATTCTTATTGTGGTATCAACCTAGACATACATGTACATAGACATTTAACGCTTATAATATTTACAAGTGTACATGCATGTGTTTCATATATCTAGTGAATTCAAAACTCATAAAATTGTAACTATACTAATGTAAACTTTAAACAAATTTACAATATGAATGTACCCGCCCATGATCTATGTCGCTCGATAGTGGAGGAGTGCTTGACAATCCCTCAGGAGGAATCGACGTGGATGCCGCATTGACTCACCTAAACCAACATGAATACTTGAAACATATATGTGGATTCAATTATAAATTTAAACTCTAAGTTGTAAATAATTCTATACTTCATATATAATTTTAAAAATTGAAATCAAAATACCCCATAAGGGCTGCCAAGGACCGGTGTCGATAAATGTACTCGTGGTACAGATGATTGCCCTTGCATCGAAAGTTTCATTTGTACACCAAAAAAATTGATTGCTAAAATGTATTGCAAACTTTTCTTTGATATATACAACCATAAAAAATATTATAAAATGAGTTCATACATCTACATGCATATTTATACCTGTGTCGTAGTGTCCTTAGGGTGATGTTCTGCTACGAGGAACTCTACAAATGAACTGATGCTAATTTGAAGGAACCACTGTAATCTCTCCCTCATTCACCTCGAACTAGGTGTAGCCCCGACGTGTCCATAAATAATAATTTGATGACAACTAGTACATAAGTATATGGGGACGGTTCTCACACTCTTGAGCAGCATTCCTAATGTAGCCTCCACAAAAAACTTCCTCCATCATCATCATCGCCTCTATGTTCCCACTTGCTATCTATGTACTGACCAAGGTCTCCCAAGAAAATATGGAACCTAATGTTGAGACCAGAGTTTGATGATGTACAGTGTAGAAATGGGAGGACCCAGAGCAACAACAAGGGTTGTAGATGCACTGGCCTGTGATCAACCCTTGCCCCCTATCTCTGTTGTGGCATGTCAGCCACCAACACCCTAAAAATGATCTAAATAAAAATAATTGGGCTTTTTCCCCAAAACAAACTCTACATACAGTTTTCTCAAAAAATACAATGGGCACTCCCAATTAGCATGTGGGGACTATCAAAAACCATATACCATCGATCCCAAAAATGTGCAATCATCTGCGGATGTATGCACCACCTCATGGATATTCTAGATTTGTTGGGTGGAATGGGTTGTCGGGTAATGGGGTCAAGAAAGTAGGGGGCTAGATGGGATTTTGCTATTTTAAGGTCTAATATTTGTTTATAAGAGAGACCTAATAAAATTGTCTCATTTGTTCTCTCTCCTCACGATGCCTATCAAGACTTAATCCATCATCCCATTGGGAATCAAATAACATTTTGTGAATACTTGGATGCAAAATGTCTCACATGTGGAGCAATCAATGCTTGACTCTGCATAGCATTGATTTGTGTCTGTAAGGATGCGACTTGATCATTTATTCATGCTCTCAAGCGAGCCTCATCAGATGCCATAGGTGTTGGAGGTGGCATATGAGGGGGAGGGGGAGGGGGAGGGGGAGGTGGAGGTGGAGGTGGAGGTGGAGGTGGAGGGGGGGAGGGAGGCGGATCTGGCTGTGGCTCAGGTGGTGGATTGATGATAACATCAATGTTAAAATCATCCATGATATATGCTTGATATAATGTGCACTTGCATTTTAAATCATACAAAATAGTCCATGTGCATAAAAAAATTAAGATCATATATTTAATTGAAATAGGATGAGCAACATATATATTAAGCTCATATATTTAATTGAAATGCACATATATATACATTGATTGTTCAACTCAAGAGCATGTCCTACAATAAAAATTAAAAAATTAAATGTATGTACATGTACATTTAAAATAAAATAATGCATGCATAATTTGCATGCGTACAAATCATTAAACTAAACTATACATACATACATATACAAATTTCAAAATTTAAGAACTATTATGCAAAATTTTAATACATGCACATACATACTAAACAATAAACTTGAAACATTCACAAAATCTCATTTTATGTCTTTAACACACACAATTTTTCAGCAGGAGAAATCATGATCTAGTAGATAGTCATAAAATATATACTATTATATACTATTCATTATAAGTTCATAAATTCCACCAACTTCACAAATCCACATGTCACTAAAAATATCCATATAGAACCAAAATCATAAATTCATGTCACTAAAAATATCCATTTGGAACCAAATTTATAAATTCATCACACAAAATATCCATTGTTCACCAAATTTATAAATTCATAACTATTTAACATCATTGTTTTAATTTATAAACTATTATGGCTCTCTACTGCATAGATATTCATTTCTTTGTGTTTTCCTGTTCAAAATTAGGAGTTCTCCTCTCCTCTAGCCATTGTCGATGCTCATCTACGATCCCATCCATAGTCCTGACAACATCAACAAGGGTTTGCATCCTAGATGCAAACATCCTCACAGGAGGTGCGACACATTCTTCATTTTGAATAATGTTGATTTGATCTTGGATGGTTCTAGCAGAAGCATTGATTTGTGCTTGCAAACGAGCATGCCTACTTGATTTCTGTGGTGGAGGTGGGGCTACGAAAGTGGGAGGGGCGGGGAGGTGGAGGTGAAGGTGTTGAGTGATGGATGCATGGAGGTGGACGCGGCTACCAATGGATCCATGTGATCTTTAAGATATGAGTGAACTTGCATTATATTTGTAATTTCAAGATGTAAGATACATGTTTAGGAAATACCAAGTTAAACCATTCACTATAAATGGCCTTAAATAATTGAATACAAATGATAAAATTGTATGTAAGCCTCATTTATATGTCTAAGGCACATGTTATTTGAATGAAAATACAATTAACTATTGATATTGTATAATCTTGCAAGATCTTATTATTGTTAAATTTGGTTGGGCCTTGGGCAACTTTGATCACCAAATTTTAAGAACTTCTTTGATCCTCTTAAGAAATGTCATATTGGAACCCCTTAAGAAAAAATTGAATTCATTTATTTAGGGTGACAGATGGCTTAAGGATTTTACGCCTAGTGAGGTCAGTCCTAAGAGAAAATGGCATTGCCTGTTCAACAGTAGCCTTGGCAGCTTGCCCAAGGCAAACTGTAAATTCCATTAAAATTTTCAAGAAAAAAAATTATGGCTTTAGGGTTTAGGGTTTAAGGTAATAGGATATTTAAGGGGATCTACATGTCGCAAGATCCTAGGAAACAATTACATGAGAGTTGCTGTAATGAATTCGGTGGAGTTGCCTAAGACAACTGTGTTTCAGCTTAAGAGCCTAAGAAAATGATGGCTTTAGGGTTTACGGTTTAGACTTTAGAGTTTATTATTTAATTAGCTAAAATCCCCAAATCCTAACTTTTAATCAACCATTAAGGGGATAATCATGTCACATCCATAGCTTAAAATTAAAATAATTCCAAATCACCAATCCAAACTCAAACTAATGTAACTTACTTCCACTTCATCAAATCTAAAATGAAATTAATAATCTATCCTAGCCATCAAATCAATTAGACTAATCATAGCCATTCATTTCCAACTACCTTCAATCCAAATTAAAATTAGCATTCAATTATTCCCATCTACCTAATCAAGTCAACACAAGCCCTCCATCAACCCAACCACCTACATTTAATTCTCTCTTCCCTCTCAAATTCAAATTCAAAAATTCTCTCATGATTCTAGTCCTCGATTCCAAAAAAACATAGTCCTCCATTCCTTTCCCCTCAACTCTATAAAATAATGACATCCCCAAATGTTTCCATATGATAAAATTTGTATGTATATGTTATCACATTAGAGAACCAAAGAGTAACATCAACACATACATTTAGAGCCATAAAAGAATGTTATGGAACCTATTATGCTTCTCTAATCTTTCATTATTTTATTTACCTTTCATTAGAAGTAGAGTATTGAGTTTGCACTTGCATTCTAGGTCTAGAATTTCTCTTCTACACTAAGTACAAAAATATAATATTGGATAGCTTAGTATATCTTTCTCTTCTAATATATATTCCCTAGTTCTCCTTATCCATATTTGAGTATCTTAGCATATGTGTAACACGACATGTTACTAATATATCTCATATAAATGTAGGGATGTGTCGCTAATGTCATCTTCAAACATATTTAACCAATAGGAGATACTATAAGGTATCTAATATAACTATACAACCTATACAGGTATGACATATGGTGACCTTTGGCTTTTTTTGATATGTCAAGGGTAGTTTTGCAAAGATTAGTTTCTAGTGCTTTTGTGAGTTTTCACCACTTGTACTTATTAAGCTACACTTTTGGGTTTTCAACCTAATAGGGATAAACCTAGATATTTTTTAGCTTTCCAGCCTAATGGAGATAAATCAAACCACACTTTTTGGTTTTTAGTTGCACCTATCAAGTTATTTGTTAGCTATTAAATTTACAAACATTCTAGGATTATAAGTCTACTATAAAATTTGATGTAAAATAGATTACACATTGAGCCCTATAATTTAATTACAACAATGAATAAATATAGCAACATTTAGTAGACATAATGAAAATCAAGCCATGATAGTAATATAGAGATAATATACAATGTTTAATATAGATAAGTTAAAGAATCATTTTAAAAATATATATCTATATATTCACATCATTTTTGTTTTTTCTTTAGATTTCAAATATATCCACCAATCCCCCTTATCTTACATTTTAACATAAACTCAAAAAACATAGTGGACATGTACACACATATAAAACTACATTAAAAGAGTGTTAGATCTTACAATTTTTCAAGGCTTATTTCATCCTCTTAGACGATCACTCTTACTAAATCATTGGCATAAATTAGATGCACACAATGGCACATTATTTAGGTTTATTCCTCATGTTAGATTCCCTATTTTATATAACTATATCTTTATTATCTAATTTAAATATATCTAAGCACAAATTTCTTTTATGTAACACATTGATAATTTCAACTCATTATAAAAACCAAATACAAATTTAAAGGGGGTACACTATATTTATAAATACGTTCGATTTAAATACCATCCCAATCTCCATGGTGTGTCACTTGTTCACTAAAAAGCCCTTACATAAATCATCCACTTAGGTCAATCTTATGTAGATTTTTCTTAAATATTAATATTCATAAAATATGGCACAAAGCATATTGATGCATTTCTATCCTTCCACATAAATCTATATAGTATCAAAATATAGGTAATTTTATGGTTAAATTGAATCTCTCTTAATTGCTAAATAATCCATTATGATTGAGGATGAGTGGATTATTATCTAGGATCACATCTTAAAAATACTATAGAGGTCATGTGCTATGTTTTTCTTAATACATATATTCACATACAAACCTCTTTCCATGTATTATCAACTCGCCTATATGATAGACACCTTCCTAGATTTAAATTTCATACGATATATATGTACCCAAGTGTTTCCAATTGGAATTGCTATAATTATACTTTTTTGGCATTCTAGATATTTAAAATAGTTTTCATAAATCTACCAAATAGACCCATTCTTGACATTGAACCTACATAATTTTAGGTATGTCCAATGAAAGATTAGGGTCTAGGGTTCATAAATTTCAAATGCTTTAGTGTTATGGGTTTAGATTTTATAGTTTAGGGTCTGGGGTTTAGCAAACTTAGGGTGAAGTTTGGGTGGCCCTTGGCATAATTTAGACTTGCAAGTTAGTGTCAATTGAAATCAATTGTAATGGCGGTTTAGATTTCATTTAATTTGTTAACCAAATTTGCAAACAAACATCAAGATAAACTTTGTGAATTTTAACCATTCTTTAACATATTGATTTCTAATCTAATTATAATTTAAAATTGAAACCAAAGTTTAATATATATCATTTTTTCCATAAAAAGCAAATAAAATTTAAAACATTTAAGCAATGTGAATGATTTTTTGTTCGATTCCAATTTAGGGTTTTAACAATTTTTTTTGTTCCAATTCAATTTAGGGTTTCAGCTTTAAACAATTAGGGTTTTTAATGAAACTTTTTCGTTTCAATTCAAACTAGGGTTTTCAAATTCAATTTTTTTTGTTTGATTTGAATTCAGGGTTTCAAAAAGCTCGATTTGGATTTGTAAATGCGATGTTTTTATTTCATTTCGATTTCTAGGGTTTTGAAACGCAATTTTTTTTGTTTTGTTTCAATTAGGGTTTTCAAAATCAATTTTTTTTGGGTTTAATCGAACAATTTAAGATTTAAAAGTTAAATTTTGTTTCTATAACACATTTCAACATTTTTTTTTTCATTTTTATCAAAAAACATTTAAGTTTCATTGCAAGTTTTTGTCTATTTTTACAATTATTGAATTCTACTATAACAATTAAAAAAATGATTAAAACGTGACAAAAATTAAAAAAAATACATGCTAAATTAACGTATTTCATTTAAAATTTCAATTCAAAAAAAAAAATGCAAAGAAATGGTGTTTAGGTGGCGTACCAGTCGGTCGGGTCACTGCCACCACGGGTCCCGCTCGCATAAAGTTGAAAACTGCTCTTTTGTGTAAAATAGGCAAGATAAAATGATCCCGATTTGAGTAGAACTTTGATCCCACTTAGGTACAACTCGATCCCGTGATTTTATAAATCGAGATCCCGTTTCTTATAAATCGGGATCCTGTTCCGTGTCCATTGGTTCGAAGTCCGCGGGGAAACGGGATCCCGATTTTTAAAAAGCGGGATCCCGTTTGATCTCAGGCTCAGGATCCCGAACCGTAACGAGATCCTAATTTTTAAAACTCAGGATCCCATTTATTAAATTGGGATCTAGTTTGTTCGATGCCGATTTCAATTTTTCATCTAAGGAAAAAAAATTCCACGTTTCGTGGACTCAACTTTGTGCACTTACCCATCGATGCTATTAATTTTGGCAGATTATTGGGATGGAGTACTAAAGACATTTTATTAGACAAAGCTTTTTGTTTCTAAGTTGAATTTGAAGATTGCTACCCAATTAGGGTAATGAAGTGGTTGATGCTTTGGCTAACCTTGGCACCCATTGTAAATTTTCTAAGTGTTGGATAAATTTGGGGAACCTACCACCAGGTATTCAAGGTTTAATCCTTAAGGAGCAAGGCACATATTTGATCCATGATAATAACTAATTATGTGATTTATTTGGACTTGTGGGGGTTCCACATTCTTGTCTTATGGGCTATGTGGACGAGTTTGAATGCTGAGGTGTCTTACAAGTGGAAAATTTTAAATAATGGGGTGGAGCTCATTTTTAAAAAGTCTATTATGAGGAATTATGGAGAGTACTTTACGATTAAGGCCAAGCTAGGTCGTGCATTATGTAATCTCTTTTTGGGGTTTGCAATAAGTACTCGTATATCTTTGTAGATTTTTTATTGCAAATTTGATGTGACAAAGAATTACGAGGTGAAGCTTTTGACTGGTCCTATCTTTTCTACTAATTTGCTTCCTTTGCTAAAGGCCAAGATCTTAGGTTTATCTAAATTTGGCCCCATGACCATCTTACATAGGTACTTGTGCAAAAGAAATGTGGAAGGAAAACCTTCCATTTCCATCATTTCTGGCTTACCTGGCCACAAGTGTTTGAAGATTTTGATTAATGAGATTGCCAAGATTTCCTTTAGGGATTTAACTCCTCAAGTGTGTGTTTTGTATATTGCCTTGATTTCCCAAGGATGCATCATTTGGCTTAAAAACTTAAGTGTGTAAGTGATGTATCAGTTAACCAACATTTCTAACCTTTTTCTCTCACAAATTTACTAGTTTTTCCATGTGCAGAGTAGTGAAATGGGTGGCGACAGTGAGAATGGATCTTGACAATTCTGGGGAATTTTGCAAGGA
>VDFB02050063.1:0-15836 GCA_007258455.2 Sequoia sempervirens | reverse complement strand
GTTACACCAAGGGAAATTGATTTAGCATATGGTTTAAGAGATAAATAGGTACACATAAATATATCAATCACCCATATTATTTAATTATTTTCAATTATATTGATGTATATATATGTTGAGATTGTTTTCTTTGCATACATTCGGCCAAGAATAAATATGTTTATCAACTGATGATATTGCAATAATTTTTTCATGTTTGACATATTGTAGGTGAAACACCACAAGGCTATGTGGTACAATGGTCATAAATTTTGAATCAAAAAATTGGATGACACAAAGAAAACTTGTGATTCTGGGATAACTGTAGTCTTTCAAGTGACTAATGTTTCATCTAGAAGTGACATACATCCAAAAGTCTTAGAAAATCAATACTATGGGATTTTGGATGATATACTTGAGTGTGACTTTAAATCCTTTAAATTAGTTTTGTTCGCCATCCTATGGTATGGGCTACGATTGAATGAAAATGATCCCGAGAGAACTGTTATTGAACATGATAATAGATTTACCATGGTTAATACAAGGTCGATCGAGTGAGCTAGAAATAAGCCCTATGTTCTTCCAAGCCAATGTGAGCAGGTATTTTACTCAGAGGTTCCAGGTAAACCGAGTTGGTCATTTGTTGTTAGACATGATCTAAATAGAAGGTCGGTAAAGTACAATGTGGTGGAAGAAGAAGATACTAAAGAACTAGAAGATGATGTAGATGATGATTAGGATCAACAGTTAGTTGATGATGTGCCTAATGAAGATGTCAAAGAGGAGGAACTAGATCGTGATGATGTAGGACTTAATGTTCATGAAGATGATATCTGTGTGGATGATGACATTATCGAAATTGATATCAATGATGATGATGATGATATGACCAATCCTTACAATGTCGAATTTGGATTGGATGATATAGACAAAGAGTTGGATGAAGAAGAAGATCAATGACATTGAAATGTATGAGTTATGCGATTGTATTATCTATTTGATATTCATTTCTTGATAGAATTATATTTGACTTATGTGGTTACATAATTAATTCATGATGTACTTTTTAATGTTTAATTTTAATTCATAATGTTACAACTATTGTAGTTCTCCTAGAAATTTCCATATGATCATAATGAATAGTGTTTTGGAAAATTTCATGAAAGATGACACATTGATCATAATAGTGAAATAATTGCAAAGTCGTTTAGATTTTTTAGACCAACCACCCTTAGCAATGTCATTTTTAGGATCATCTCCAATTTGATTACTAGGACACATAAGGCTGGATTTTATTGGCTTGTCTTGGAGGAACATTGTGGCTTTGTGTAATGTGAGCAAATTTTGGATGGGGTAGTTGCTATTGCTAAGGTGGATCACTCCTTTATGTGGAGGCCATACACTTATGATTGGGTCAAGTGTTCTTTTCTTTAGAAAATTCCTATTGCCTTTTTGATAGGTTATGATTTGATTAGATGGGTTGTGAAGCACTTATTTCAAGTAATTTATGTCTATTTTAATTTGTAATTTATTAAATTAAAACACATCCAAAATTATGTCCCTTGCTTTAATTGATTATTACGTTATTTAATTATTAACTCAAATGACACCTCCAATTTAACTATATATATCTAATTGAATATATCTAAAGTGTTGAACATTTTTAGATCAAATTTAGTAATTAACTTAAACAAATTTTCCAATTTAACCAACATCTAATTTTAAGATATTAAAAAAATATGATTTATGAAAGAAGTATATTGGCGTGAAATTAAATATGATTTGTATTCCAATTTAAAAACTACAAAGAATGGAAACAATTCTTTCAACACATAAACTATTATGTAGTAGTCAATTAAAATTAAAAAGCTTACTCTATATTAGTTAGGATACACAACTAAGAAAATGATCTAAATAGTCTAATAATTTGACCATTAGCATATATAAATTTCTATAGAGTTGTAGATCTCTTCCATTTAAAAAACACAAAACAATATTAGGTAGATAATCAAACATCTTTCATTTCTATAGTGACTTATTTATCCTAGAGAAACTAATTATATAGTATACAAAGAAAATGAACAAACCCACAACTACCCCTATTTTGAAGGAGTTTAGTTTTCTCCCCTTCCTGATCTCCCTAATATTGTCTAATTATTTTGAAGAGACCATAAAAAACTTTTTTCAGAAGGCTTGACATTAGAGAGATAGAGGTGAGGGAGAGAGGGAGAGATAGGTTGAAGAGGAAGAGAGAGAAGAGATGGAGATAGATAGGTAGAAAAGGGAGAGAAAGGAGAGGGGGAGAGGGAAAGCGATATGTAGAAAAGGAGAGAGAAGAAGATAGGGGAGAGAGGGAGAGACATAGAAAGGGGGTGAGTTTATTTCTCTCTTTCTCTTTCCATATCTCCGAGTCTTTCAGTTTCACTATCTTCTCTATTCAATTTATTCTTCTTCTTTCTCTTCCTTATATAATTCATCTTTGACCCATGCCACCATCCTCTCTATAATCTCTCTATATCACCCTTTCTATGTCTCCTTCCCATATTGCTTATCTCATCTCCCCTTATGTCTTCTCTCTCCTTTCTACATATCGCCGAGACCATAAAACAATATTTTTAGAAGGCTTGAAATTAGAGAGATAGAGAAGAGGGGGAGAGAGGGAGAGATAGGTTGAAGAGGAAGAGAGAGAAGAGAGGGAGATAGATAGGTAGAAAAGGGAGAGAAAGGAGAGGGGGAGAGGGAGAGCGATATGTAGAAAGGGAGAGAGAAGAAGATAGGGGAGAGAGGGAGAGATAGCTCAATATATATAGAGGGAGAGGGAGAGACATAGAAAGGGGGTGATATAGAGAGATTATAGAAGGGGATGGTGAGAGAGAGAGATAGAGATATATGGGTCGAAGAGAAAGAGAGATGGAGATATATGGGAAGAGAAAGAGAGATGGAGATATATGGGAAGAGAAAGGAAGAGAGGTGGAGATAAAGAGTCGATGGATAGGGGGATATATAGGGAGGCTAGAGAGATGGTGAGAGATAGAGAGGGGGAGATAGCTGAGGGGGGAGGGAGAGAAAGGACATTGATAGGTGAGTGAGAGATAGGTTGGAAGAGGAAGAGAGAGAAAGGGAGGAGGGAGAGATGGAATGGAATAGATAGAGGGAGGACATAGATAGTGGAAGAGATGGACAGGAATATTATATTAATATATACTATAATAATTATAATATTATATTAATATTATAAATTTAGCTAATATTATATTAATTATATTAATTATATATAATTTATTATGTAAAATTTAACATGGCGCCACAATTTTCATTTTAATTGACATAATCTAAAAACCTAGCTCGTCAAGAGAAGTGAGTCGTGCGCCAGCGGAGGAAAGGTTGCAGGAAGCCACATTTTTTGCGATTTGTTTTGCTGTGAAGGCCTCTGCATCTTGTCTGTTGCCAAAATGGTCCATATATTTCATCTAAAATTTATGAATCAAAGTGCTATAGGGTTTTTGATTTGATTTGGTTTGTGAATATTACTCTTTGTGATTGTATTTTGTATATTTGTATTTAATGCCAATGGGACAAACCATAACTCAGTGCTTTCAATCACTTTGCAACTTCATTATTGGTGACTCTGTTGTTTGCTTGTGAGAATCACAAGTTGGAATGCATGTCTATTGTTTGCAAGTGAGAATCACAGTCCATCGCCTTGTCTATGCTATGACATTTGGGTCCCAAACTATACATCATCCTTTTTCACAATCACACAAGCTACCCTATTGCAAGGAGAACACATACATGTCTACCAAAGCATTTTATCAAACAATTCACTTCCTTGCTACTATGGGCTAAAAGCCTAAAACAAGTGCTTTTGAACAAGCTATGCGAAAAAATCTATCAAAGCATAATAGTAATAACATAGACAAGGTAGTGAACTATTTGAAAAAATGCCTCAAAGAATTTTGGTCTCATGGTGATGGAATGCCATGACGAATGCCTATGGCTATGGATTGTCATGGCATTCCATCTTCATGAGACTACATTTCTTTGAGGCATTTTTTCAAACAGTTCATTGCCTTGCTATGCTACAACATTTTTCATACATGACTACCAAAGCATTTTAACAAACAACTTAAACTCTTTCAATCTTTCTAAGGCAAGCTCTTGGGAATATTTTTATTACCTAGAATTATCCTTGAAAAAAAACAAGAAGAGCAAGCTCATTGTTGACCAAAGGCATATATGCAAGGATACCAACATATGCCTCACTAGAATGAGAGTCCTCCAATTTGTCAAGAATCTCATCTAAAGTATCAAAATCATTCTCGTAAATTTTTCTATTGTCTATTTTATTATTTCCTACACAATCAAGGATGAAATTCTATTAGCTACAAGTCTATTAATATTCTTAAGAATTTTTGGGCCATGCCTTCTTTGATGACCATCCATTTTACATAGAAAACAAGCATTCAAACCTCTCAAAACTTCAATATCATGTTTAGTTTGATTATCACTCAATTGAAAGCACAAAATATGTAGAATACACTCATCATATTTGAGAGATATAAAAACCCTAGAGTTAAGATGGGGAAGAGTAGACCTTGTTTCTTCCACTTGCAACACATTACCCAAAGATTCGAGGACTTGAGGGATAAAAGTTCACATCTAAGTAGAGATATTTTAAAATTCTAACCACCTTAACATATAATTGGCTAAAGCATTACATAGGGTAGAATCAAGGGTTCAAAGATGGACCTAGAAACAAAATTTCCCATATTCTAAAACTCTTTCTTTTAAAAATTTTGATTGCATACCATGATTTTGAAGAAGAAAGTGAATAAATTTGTATGTATCATTCTATAGAAAGAAACATAGATGCACATAAAACTTGGGAAACCACAAACACAAAAATCTAGAAATGAAATAGGGTTGATAAAATAAACATGACACACAAAAATATAAGTTCAAAGAATCACACCAATTACTCTTTGTGATTGTATTTTGTATAATTGTCTTTAATGTTGGTGGGACAAACCATAACTCAGTGCTTTCAATCACTTTGCAACTCCATTATTGGTGACTCTATTGTTTGCTTGTGAGAATCACAAGTTGGAATGCATGTTTGTTTTTTGCAAGTGAGAATCACAGTTCAATGCCTTGTCTATGCTATGACATTTTTCATACATGTCTACCAAAGAATTTTATCAAACAGTTCACTGCCTTGCTGCTATGGGCTAAAAGCCTAAAACAAGTGCTTTTGAACAAGCTATGGGAAAAAATATATCAAAGCATAATAGAAATAGCATAGACAAGGCATTGAATTATTTGGAAAAATTCCTCAAAGAATTGTGGTCTCATGGTGATGGAATGCCATGATGAATGCCTATGGCTATGGATTGTCATGGAATTCCATCTTCATGAGACTACATTTATTTGAGGCATTTTTTCAAACAGTTCATTGCCTTACTATGCTATGACATTTTTCACACATGACTACCAAAGCATTTTACCAAACAATTCACCGCCTTAATGCTATGGCTAAAAGCCTAAAATGGGTGCTTTCGAACAAACTATGGATGCTTGGAAAAAAATTGTCTAAGCATAATAGTAAGCAATAGCATAGACAAGGCAATGAACTATTTGAAAAAATGCCTCAATGGTGATGGAATGCCATAACAAGCCATATACAAGGCAGTGAAATATTTGAAAAAATGCCTCAAAGAAATGTGGTCTCATGGTGATGGCATAGAGAACTAGAACATTGATGCAACCACTCATCCTACCTTAAAACATACCAAAAGTCTCCTAGCAATTAGACATATGAAGATTTAAGATGACTTAAACAATTTTTATTGCCAAAGCATAAACTTATGATGACTTAACTAGTCCTAGTACACACTCCCTCCCTATTAACCACTTAGACATATGGATTTTATCACTGGACAATTGAACCACCTCACACATGCACCTGAATTATGTCTATTAGTGTTCTAGCGATGAAATGATAGATTAATCATAATGTCACCTTGGGATCACATCACCATGAGAGAACTTCATTGAACATCCTTATGAGTGCAGGTACCACCAAATAGGTATTTGTTAGATCTATCTTCCTCAAGTGAGGGAAAGCGAGACATGTAGTAGGTCTATAAGAGGGAGATCAACTAGAGGTCAAAAGATTAGAAGAAATTTTTTTAAATGTATGGAATTTTTTCTTGCTGAAGGGGGGTCATGTTCTTATGATGATGAGAGCATAGGTGACATCGAGGTGCCCTTGAGGTACAAATATCTATAGAAACAATGGGTACCTAGGGAACTTCCTCCAATAAACACTAATTTTTGTGTCAACAAGAGGATATATCGCATAGCACCATCCTCATTACATGGTTTGGGCCTATTTTTCATGGACGACATAAAGGCCTATTATGAAAAAGTTACTGAATTGATGGAGTATGTTGGACCCTGTTACAGTTATGAATATTGGATGCAATAGGTTCGATATACACAAATTATGCATAGGTATGCACTGTCAACAAATTATATACAACTAAAAGATAAGGATAAAAATAAAGGAGTGGCTATGTACATTGACAGAAGGCCAAAAGCATGAGGGAATATTGCAGGGTTTATAAACAGTACACGACCTGGGTTAACAAATAAGCAACCCAATTGCATATTCAAGGCACACGAGGGAAACTGTGTATTCGTATGTGCGATAAAATCAATAACTGTAGGGGAAGAGTTGCTAATCAATTACAATTTGAATCACTTAGATACAAATACAATTACTATGGGGGTGGTACATACTATATACCATTTTACCCAACCTCCAATTAATGACTCCAATATACCATTTTATTATTATGTTTTTTTTGTAAGTCTATTGGTTTCATTTCGGTAAAAAAATTTTATATTTAATTTTTGTCACAACGGGACATTGATCATATGGGGAAGGCTCCAACCCAGACCACAGATCGCGATGCATCTTCAGGCGCTTCTATGTGACAAATTTACCTCATTGTTATTGTACAAATTAGATACAAGTAAAATGTTTTATTATTATGTTTTTTTCATAAGTTTATTGGGTTAATTTTGATAATGTTTTTAATATTTTTGTTGCATTTGAATGATCGAGGAAAGGCACCAGTAGTAGAGGAGAGCATCCATAGGGTCGAGGTGTAGTCACTGTTATTAGATGATGACATCACATATTCAACAAACCCTCTCAATATGATAAGACACAAAAAAATGCAATGAAGAAATCCTTCAATTGTTATTCATAGTGCCTCAAACAAATGAGATAAGAGAGGGTTAAAATATTGATTGTGAGAGTACAAAACTTGCATGTAAGCTGTCATGAGGTCTTTAATTATAAGTTCATTCATGGTTTTATAATTTGTACTCTTTTATGTTATGAACTAAATATGTGTTGTTTTTACAATATTTTTTGCGTCCTCATGATGCTACTATGCATGATCAAGGTACTGCAAGTGCTACCCACAGAGTAGGGGTTGGTACAAGTGTCCATCCTAATCTTCCTGCACATACATTAGATCATCTGACCCAATCATCCGTGCCTATATTGTCGACTAAAATGTCAAAAACACATAGCATGCAGGGATTGTGTAGTACTCGTGATGCAGATGCCACTAGTAGTGGTGATGTTTTAGCAACATTTCCTGGATCTTCCTGTATTACTAGTATGGGAACATTGCTCGTCACATTTGTGGTGACCGAGGATTTCATTCCCATAAAGATAGAGAAGGTCCCAGGTAATTTAAAATATTTTAATTATTAATATATATTATCCAATTGAAATTTACTTATTGATCACTCTTTTTAGACTAATGATCGCATGATCATTTTGCAGGAAATGATGTTTTTTATAAAAATCTAGGTGATATAACATTGGAGCTCTTTGAACCCACCATACGTACACAATGGAATTCCCAAAATCAAGATTTAAAGGATGAGCTCATTAACCGTTTAGTTGTGTTGTTCGGTGATAAAACATTCAATCGAACCAAGGTCCTTAAGAAATCTGGTACATATCTAAAGTATGTGAGGTACCAATATAGGTCATATTTAGAGAAGAACAAAAATTACGAGCGTCCCCCTATGATTCCGGAGAGGGAGTGGAAGGACCTAGTGTCAGATGGAAAGGAGAAGGCTGAAAGAAAAAAGGAAAGACACCACCAGGCCAAGGAAGGTATGTGATACTATCAACAATGTAATTATATACTGATTACTCTTTCTTTTTACATAATCTAACATATTTCAAACTTTTCATAGGCTGCCTGACAAATCGAAAGCAACAAAGGAAAGACTAGAAAAATACGGGCAACACAAACTTGGCTCTGGTGGTTATATGAAATTAGCCGCACTAATTGTAAGTATCAATAAATGAATTATTGCATCTAAATAATAAATTGCAAAAAATTTTGGTTTTATCACACGATAGAATCAAAATTCATGATCTTATGCAAAAATGTAGGGCTCTAAATTCAACAGAGCACCCACATAAGAGGAAATGAAGATTTCCTTCCAACATGGCTATGAATTTGTGGCTGAACGCCTAAGAGTCTTGACTGGGAAAACACAATCTGCCACTACATCCGACACACAGGTAAATAAACTCAATAAATTTTATTTGAAATTGAATACTTGTGCAATCTATTCAATATTAATTTCCACTACACATGACATTGGAGTGTAGCCTGGTGAGGGTGGAGCACAACTATAGATGAAGGTCATGGTGTGCATCCTAGTACTGGATGTATTCATGTGCTATACAAAATGTAGTATGGATTAATACAATTAAACATCTTTAATTGCAATTAGTGTATTAATTAATGTAACCTTTCTTGTTTCAACTTTAGAGCATGTAGAGCATGATCAACATGTTGAGCATGATCAGGCTAGAGAAGATCAGGAACATGATGTGGCCCCATTAGGTAAAGAGGACCACTCTAATGTTCTTTTAAACATATTTAATTGCAATTGGTGTATTAATTAATGTAACCTTTTGTGTTTTGACTCCATATCAGGATTTAGAGGGTGTTCAACATGTTGAGCATGAGGCTATAAGACAAGATCAAGAACATGAAGTTGCCCCATCAGGTAAAGAGCACCACTCTAATGTTCTTTTAATTAATAAAATACTTGTAACAATAATAACACAACATATCAATTTAACATTTCTTTGTTATTGCAGTAGACCCCCCTTTGTAGTGGCCTCCACGTCGTTATCAGTACATGACTGGGCGTACATTAAGATCACAAGCAGAGGGAAGAACAACTGAAGGGGAGATAGATGATTTAGAAAATGATACTCCACTTTAGCTTTTTTTAGCTTTGAAAAAGAAAAAGAAAAAGTGATTGTAATCATATTATGACAACAATATTTTTGATGATATGTAAAAACTGAATGAATGAATGTTATATGTTAATGAATGAATGTGAATATGTTAATGAATGAATTTTATATGTTAATGAATGAATGTTATATGCTATTAATGGATGAATGGATGATTAATGTTATATGATCGGGTATGGGGAATTGAGAGTGATGTGAGGGGGGGGGAGGGGCCAAATGAGCTTCCACCATCACGTGGTTGGCCCTGTTAAGTAGAGAATATTAAACTATTCTCAAAACAAAGAGAAGCTCAATCCAACTACATCCAAGTATCTTTTTAATTCCTCTATCTTTCATCAATCTCTTTACTATTTGAACCTTGTACAAATGTTTTACATGAAGAACCCATTATTGTGAAATGTGCCTCCAGTTGAGTAAATTGAATCCATGCTCTACATCATAATTTCAAGTTGTTTCCATTCCAATATTCTGAGTTTAGTTTGTTTGTATGGCTTTGTATGAATACCACATTATGTTGTGTGTGGATTTGGTTTCAAAGCTCTATTTCTTTTGTTTTTAGTGGTGACATAACTCTAAAATTTGACTTTTTGTGCATAATAGGATAGTGGAAAAATTGACAGCTCTGAAGGGTTTAGAGGCTCGATTGAGATAGATACACGGATATTTGGATCTTGTTGTTGATGGGAGGCTTCCACTTAACCATGAAATTTTGTACCATCTGTAGCTATGCAAAAATTTCTCTACTTACATTCATTCAAATTACAGTTTTCCTTACCAAAATCTACCCTTGTTAAGCCACAACCATAACTAGCTGATGCAAAGTCAAGGTGGAGAAGACTCAAACAAATCAGATTTCAGTAGAGGAAAAAGGCAGACCATTTTATAAAGAAACCATGGAGTGTAGATAAAAGTTTAAAAGGGCAGTCAAGTATGAATAAAATTATGGATAGTGAAACATGTACTTCCCTCAATATATTGAAATAAAAGACAGTCATAAGTCCTTATGACTATCATAAAGGGCATTCAGATGTAACAAAATACAATTCTTTCATTTTCTTATTCTCCATGTCTCATATTGCTAGGACTAGAGGATTTATTTCCAATTTCTCATATAGGAGAATACACCTATGGCTCAGATGCATTCCTTTGTATAAATTGGAAGGTATAAGATGTAGAAAATGCATATAGATATTACTTCCTTTACTTGAATTCTACACCTTGATGGATGGATGAGTTTTCTTTTAGATTCTATACTTAATTATCTGTTCTAGTAATTTTGGAATGCCCAAAAGGATAGTAATTCCAAACGGTCTAAAGAGGGGAAGAAGTATGTGATAATTTTGGTCATAGGTAGAAGGCAATAAAGCAAGAATGACAATCAAAGGAATTCTAATGATAGTCAAGCCACAATGTACATGGAAGAGTGGGCAGTACTTTCAAATGAGTAGTCCTAAGTTCACATGGAACAAAGGATACAATCTTGAAATATACCATAAGGGAAATCAAGTTCAAAGAGATCATTGTCATAGGTATGTAGATCATAGAGGATCACTATCATTTAAGAGGATCACAGTCATAAAAATAATATCATAGCTAGCTATATGAAAATCAAGTGCAGTTTAAAATCCATGATGATAGTCTTACATAAGGGAGGCATAAAATAGTTGAAAACAATCATTATGAGCATCCAGAATGCAAGAAAAGGAGGCACAAAGAAATACAATATAAAAAATTCCAAGGGCAGTCATGTATTAAGGAGAGACAATTATGGTTCATGGTTAGATAGGGTCTTGGAGAAAGCTTATTTAAGAACAAAGTCAAAGGAACAATCAATGTATAACTAAGTTATGAGGGTAGTTTGGAGGAATTTTTAGAAGATTGTTATAAATGATTTTAACTATACCATTATACAAAGACTTGGAAAACATTTAATGTGACTCTTAGTCATATTGAAACAAATCCCATAATTTTTAGGCTAAGGAATATCAAATGAACTATGATAGTGACTATGAATCCTTGAGAAGCAAAGAAGACAATCACTATGAAGGCTCAAATAGGTTTTTCTGAGGAATATATTAAATTGAAAAGAGCTTGGGGAAGTCACCTTTGTATGTACAGTCCACCATATGCATAAACCAATGATTTATGATAGTAGGTAAGTTTCCTACGTGGTTGAAAAAGGACAATGCTTTAAAGGACACTGCCATATGCTTGGTAAATATTTTAAGTGCTTAAACAAAGGAATTGTGAACAACACCATGACTGTGATCATTGAAAGCCAAATGCACAATTTTGAAGGAGGCAGAGGTATATAAAGCATGATATTCATAACTAAAAAATGACAGTGTTTGACTATCAAGGGAAGTAAGAGTAAATGGAGCTTGATACAAACATTGTTATGATGGTCAAGCATAAGCTATTTATGAACTTTCATAATTAAATGGCAAGAGTAATTCAAGACACCTTGCAAGGGAAAAAGTACACAAAGGACAATAGGTTCTTGACATTATGAGGGCAGTATTTTTAATGAATACATGGAAGACCTTCAAATGGTATTCAAGGATAATGTTAAAGGATAATTAAAGGTTTCCAAGAGAGAGGTTTATATTTATGAATGACCTTACACAGTTGACATGGACAATGCCATGAGTAAAAAATATGACCAACAAAATTCTATGACAAGCCTATGAGATACATAGATAGCTAAAGGAGCATGCTAAGGGAAGACTTCATGGATAAACCATGATAAGTACAATCACCTTGAATACAACCCACCATGTACACAATAAAGATAGAGCCAAGGCCAAGGAGTTCACCTGGACAGTTAAAGGGACAACATTGAGTATAGAGTTATCAATGTGACAGTCATGAAGGGCTAGACCTTTTTCTTATCAAATTCATTCCATCACTATGTAGAGTGATATGGACAAAAGGGCAACAAGTTTGTTAAGGAATAATCATTAAGTAACAATAGACATTATAGATGGGATAGTCATAATGATAGATGGGAAAACCATCTGTCAAAAGGGTAGACATCATTAGCATATCCTACAACCATTGCATTCCAAGAGATGATATGATGGATGTCCATACTCTATTCCAAAGCTCACCCGACATGAAGATCTATGATGTAGATAATTTTTATAAAAAAAAAAATTGCATAGTTTTATCGAACTTTCAACAAAAACCATTGACGAAATACAAAAAAGTTTGATGCAATTGTTGTACCTTTGACAAAGGATCGTAGTGCCTAATTGTCGACATTTCGAAAAAATACACCGACAAATAGAAATCTTGTTGCAATTTCGATGAAAACATGATCCCTTGACAACCGACGAAGTTAGGCCGATATTTCAATGTTTTTAGAGTCTGTCGAAAGTTCGACTAAATTTTTTTGATGAAAATTGGTTCAGTGTTTCGTTAGTATTCTGACAATCTTTTTTGAAAATTGAACAAATGTTCATAAAAAATTGGACCCAAATACTATAGTGTAAGAAGAGTACTTTAACTTGATCTAATCTACAAATTGGAAAAGGAGAGTAAGGAAAGCACACCTTCCTACCCACGATTTGATATCTTCAAGGTCTTCACTCAATGAGTAACCTACACACACAAGATGTAAAAATGTTGGGACTGTGTATAGAGGACTGCCGCAGTCAGTCCCCCACTTTGGTGTTTCCATCTCCACAGATAGCCAATATAGCAACAATAAGAGAAATATGATAAAGAAAGATATTGAAGTGAAAGTACTAAGCACTAAGCTAAAAAGCAATATGCTACAAAAATAATACAATAATGCAAGAGAAAAGGAAATGGAGTGATATCACCTTCAACCACGTGCACTTAAGGAAAATGGGAGGAGTGAGTTGAAAAGATTGAAAATGCCAACATTTTCACAACAATGAGGAGAGTAAAACCAACAAAGTATCAACTTGCAGCTTCAATGGAGGTGATAGAGCTTGAGGATGTTGTGAAAAGAGTGGAGAGAGTAGTCCCAAGAGTGTGAATGATCAAGAAGTTCTAGAGAGAGTGAATGAATGAAGGAGATAGTCATTTGAAGATGAAATTAGAGGAAAAGGAGTCATTCGGGGTTGGTCAAGGGAGTAGAAATGTTACACTTCATTTCCAATGGAGAATTATAATGCATTTACGGATTCCAGAGGTAGGAATATTTTTAGAACAATAGTGTGCCATGCAGACATCCTCATGTCGTGCTAGTGTCCTTGATAGAATATCCTCCACCAAAACAAAAATGGTTGCCAAGTGTATGGGAGGAAAATGAAGGACGTGGAATAGCATTATTGAACTTAATTTTCTAAGGTATGAGGTATGACAATGTGGAATTTGCAAGGGGGTCCAAATTCATGCAATTATAGATGTCAAATCCTAGTGTGTGGAGATTGTTGGAGTTTTTGAAGAGTGTTGCATAAGAAAGTGTTATGGTTCAACCTCTAGTATGGTCAAGGATATTGATCGATATTGTTGCACTGTGTTGGCATTAGTGCTAACCTCTAGTGTAGATATGTTGAGTAGGTGTTTGTGGTTTTTTTGATGCAGTTGGTTCACTTGGCTTCCAAGTGCTTTTGAGAAAATTTGAATAAAATAGTGTGTAGTGTGATAGAGGTGTGTTCAGTGTTGTGCTCCACATTTTTTCATGGTTGAAGATATGATTGTGCAGTTTGGATATGCTGATCAAAGGTGTTCAAAAGTGTTATATCTAGAATTTCAAGTTTTGGATCGTGTGGAATGTGGATGTTGTGTTTGATAGTGTGTTACCTGTGAAGAAGGTTGTTTGGGAGAAATGAGATTTCTCTGCATTTCCCCATATTGAGGTTTCTTGTTTTGCAGATTTGAAAACATGCTAACATTACTTGTATCTACCTTCCCTTGAAGTTTTTGGTGTTCAGTTGTTCCACAAGTCTGGATTCATAAGTTGTGTTATGTTGTAGTATGTCTGGTTGCACAAAATGATGGTATTCTTAGTTGCAGGTTGTTGTGGTAGTGTCGCATAATATTATGATGATGCTGGAATATTTTGGGATGCTATGGAGTGTTTCTTTGTGGTCTGCATGTTGTTTTCAGACCCAGAGAAGCATGTATGTGATCACTTGTTAGTGTTAGTGGATGTTTGGATGACTTGACGTGCTAGCACTAATTGTGGAAGTTTTTTGTTGTTTGTGGAATCATGGTGAAGCATGTTAGTATAGATTTGGGTCCTATTTAACCCTTGGCATGGTCTGGCTTCAATTATTTCCACCACAAAAGTGTTTGGTGCTAACCTCTTTAGTGGTTACATGTTTGAGGTGCATACGTTCCATTGAGGCCAACATGGAGTATTTTTTTAAGGTTGTGGAGGATATATAAGCAAGGTTAATTTTTGGAGATGTGTGTGGTAGATGTGTGAGTGTTGTATGATGCAAATGTGATCAAGTGTGGTGATCTGAGTGCAAGCTTAAATTCCTAAGGCTACTAGATGTAGTGAGTAGAAGCTGTCTGTATTTTCAGTGTGCCTAAAGTTGCTAGAGGTAGTGAGCTAAAGGTTTTAGATGGTGCAAAGTTGCAGTGGTGGATTTTCATATTGCTTTGAGGTAGTGAACCTCCTTGTAAAATACTTCTATTCATTTTTTTAGATAGTGAGTCCCTTGGGTAGTGAACCCTTGGTAGTGAGCCTATTGTATTCAGTGTTTCTATTCATATATATATGTGAGTTAATCCTCATCATGGTTTTTATTTGATTATGGTTTTCCATGTAAATCTAGTGTTCTCTTGTGAATGGTGTTGTGTTTATATTTTAGTTGTTTACATTCTGATGATGCATGATAAGGATCTAAAAGTTAATAAGGGTTTAAGTGTTAATGAGGATTTTATTGTTTTAATGAATAACTTATTCACCCCCCCTCTCAGTTGTCCTATGTGTCTAAAAATTGGTATCAGAGTTGTGGATCCTTGGAAGAATCATAACCACTTGAGGTAGATATGATGAAACATAGGAAGGGTGTTAAAGCTCCCATTTTCAATGGAACAAATTATGCTTCTTGGAAATCCAATATGGAAGCCTTTCTTATCTCTCTAGGGTTTGGAGTCTGGAAGTTAGTTGAAACTAGATATACCATGTCTTCTAATGGTTTGATATGTGATGATGAGGTCAAGTATTATGAGAATAATTATAAAGCAATAAATGCTATCTTGAGTAGTCTTTGTAATTCTGAACTTAAAAATTTGACAAGTCTCAAAACTTCTAAAGAGGTCTAGGTGAAGTTGCAGAGCATTTATGAAGGAGATGGTAAGGTCAAGCAAGAAAATATGTAAAATTTCAAATCCAAATTTGAAAACCTAAGGATGTTAGAAGATTAAATCATTACAGCCTACATGCTCAGAGTGGATGAAGTTGTTAATGCCATCAATGGTGTTGGTAGTAAGATAGAAGAAAGTGAAGTTGTAAAAAAGGAATTGAGAACTCTTCCTAAATATTGTAGTTCTAAAGTTT
>VDFB02050062.1:0-13146 GCA_007258455.2 Sequoia sempervirens | reverse complement strand
TTTTTCCCTAGAATCAAATTTCTCTAAAAATAGGCAAATTTTGTATCAAAAAACTTGGAAATGTCCACTCGAATGCAATGGTGACCTCTGTTTGTGCCCAAAGTGCCTTGAAAAATTGGCTACCACTAGATCTTGCAAAAAAATACCAAACTTGAAACCCTTGCTTATCTGGCAAATGATGATGAAAATCAATGAAACAAAAGCCAATCCTAACTTTTTCTAGCACTCTGAATCCAATGGAGACGCTCAATCTGATCCAACATGCTTCATAAATAAGCTCAAGCCATGAAACCCTCGAGGAACCCCGAATGTGCTCTGCAATGAATTTCTCCAAAAAACTGAGAAGGGGTTGCAAATCAAGGCTCTGATACCATGTTATAAACCAAGATCAGACATGCAAACCAAAAAATACCTTCCACAAGAGAAAAAAAGAAAAAGCTAGAGCAACTTTCATGAAGATGTACAAATGAATAATATTCAGGAATTGAGTGAATACAAGAGATGAATTGCTTTATAAAAGCAATGTATGCATAACGCTAAAAGGAAACCCTAGTGTGCACAATTAATAATTAATAAATAATTAATTATTAATGTGCCTAAGTTTAGCTTAAGTAACTAAAGTGATAAGTGACTTAATTAATTAACCAATATGATTAGATTGATTAAGCGAAATAACTTATAACTCTAACACTATCCTTATTTGGGTTGTGTGTTACAATAGTGTTGAATAGTTTAAATTTTCACACGTTTTATAATTATATTTTATCCATGCCACAGTTTTAGACATGTATGCATTATTATCTTAATATTTTATGAACCAAAAATACTTAAGAGTCATGCTTTATTATTTTCTTAGATTTACATTTTAATCTATTTTATATCTTTATATTTTATGGACTTCATATCTATATTATACCCTAAATATTAAACTCAAGTCTATTTTATGTCATACCACCTATGTTTCCCCATATTTAAATTTTGTTTTCCCTCTATATTCCCAAAACCCTAAAAAATCTATGAATTGTAATAGGATAATATTTTGTTTTCCCTCTATATTCCCCAAACCCTAAAAACTCTATGAATTGTAATAGGATAGGGGATGATGTCCAAAATTTGTCCCTAACTTGGTCAGCCCTATTATAAGTCTACATGAATTAATATAATAGACTTGGAAGGATGTAAATTATCTTATTAAGAATCTATGACATCCACTACTTTCACTCCTATGCTCATATTTTCCTTGGATCCTAATGTCCTTGGATCTAACTAAAATTTGTTTCAAACCACAATAAAAGATTTTGCTTCTCACAATCTTATTGAATGATACTTTATTGATTTGAATTAATTTTATTTTATTTTTTATAACATTTTCATATCCAATTTTTGTACCCTTCACATTCTATTATCTCTCAAATATGAATTAATTATTTGTCAAAATTTAATAAGAACTTGCATCTAGCTCATACACACTTTCAATTTTCATTTTTTATGGAATGACCATCTTTCAACTAACAATATTAAGGAGTGATTTAGATCCATGGTGTTCTAGATTTCTAATTTATTTATCTTCCTATGTATTTTTACTTATGAATATCTGAGGGGATTTGTTGTTTGTGTTGTAAGTAAAATTTGGCAATAAATGCTAAATTCTAACATGGAATATTTATTAGTAGATTAGTATGAGTTTATATTGGTAGGTTGCATGTTGTATGTAAAAATACAAATATGGAATGATATTACAAATTGATTTTATATATTAGTAATGTTATCATTCCAATGTGCATTTTATTAACATAGACAAGATATATTCAAATTTTACTTATAGGCGAATATATAGAATGGTAAAAAAACATATACATGGTGCAACTTAGCAAAGTGGCATGTTGAATCAAGGATTATGCAAGATATGGAGAGTTGTAAAAATGCCAACTTGACCTCATGGTACATATTTTGAAATTTTATTCCAACATGTTAAGAGTGAGATATGGTACAACCATGGACTAGTATTATTGTAAGAGGGTTGTCCCTTATTTATATTAATCCTTGCACAAGTGGGAGTCTTGAAATTGAACCTTTTTTAGGGGAACAATATTTTAGGAAATTATAGAATGAAAAGTGTGGAGTATATTGGAGTTCATGGCATTACATTTTACATTTTTTTTACCTAGAGATAATTTTAATAAATATGGGATTACCCTCTAGTATGGTTCTTATATAATTCTTTCATCATATTGTCATGTGTAGTTGAATTATTATATTAGTAATTAGCTTTAGCTCTCTAGTCACATGAGAGAGCATTGCTTATTTTAACTATCATTTTGACTGTCTATTTTGGGTTCTTGGTTTTAGCCCATAGAATTTAAAATAATTATATGATTATCCTCTAGAAGCATGTTAGTTTTGGATTTGGTATTTTGGCAGCTTAGAACCTCATGGAATAGCCTAGTTCCTTAGTTTTCCTTTTACATCGTGGAGTTTATGTATTTGAAATTATTTCTAGATAATAGTTCCTAGAAAAACCTCATAATCTTGTTGCATGGTTGTGCTTGTATGTTGCATATTCACGGTGTTTTATATATTTTTATTCAAGGTCTAATTTTTATTATTATTTGTGATATTCTATTTTTTTCATTTTATAGATTTGACGTGTTTCAAATTGATCAATTTAGATTTACATAGATACCTCTGATAGGGATGGTTTTGCAAGTTTTACATATTAACTAAAATCTAAGGTTTTTTATGATAAATGGAGAGATTATTTTTTGTATTGTGATTCTTATGGGGTCTTTTGGATACAAGATACTTACATATTTTCATGGTTTATGAATTATTAAATTTACTTAGGAGTTAAGTTATCCTAGGTGTCATTTCTAGAAGTTAGTTATAATGGGGCCATGTCTCATTATTTACTTTTAGTAATCTAGGCATTTACAACTTTTCTCATGCATTATCTCATGCATTTAATATTTGCATTGAGCATTTAATATTTGTATCAAAGGTAGTTATTATCCCTTATCATACCTTGCCTATATATACAAGGTGCTTGTACATAGTAAATCATCTCATGATATCTTAGATATTCTAGATCAATGAATTCAATGAATTCAATATCAATCTCATGATCAATTTTCTCATATCAATTCTAAATATTCATGAAGCTCATGTTGCACCACTTTCTTATGGATGGTATCTCTCTTGGTTGATCCATTGAAGACTACAGCTTCATTTGGGTTCATTAATATTTCCAACATGGTATTAGATCCTAGGGCTTCAAAAGCCCATATCGTATTAGAGAGTTGATAGTTTTCTTGAGGAGAGAATTCATTGCAGGTTATTGAGGGTTTGCATTCAGGCTAGTTGTCATCATTGGAAGGTATTTGATTTCTAGAGCACATTGGGTTAGATTTGATCCTCGCCATCGGCACCAGAGCCCAAAACCCCTAAATGACTCTCAAACCCATCCAAAATTGGACACTTCTTCTGGAGCAGACCAGAGGTTTTTAGAAGAACAGTGACTTTCGTACCATACAACCCATGCAAAAACTCCCAACTCATGACTATTGGCAGGCTGGCATTACCTGTAGGTTTTAATTTTTATTTTTGGGGTATACATATTCCTATCTGGGTATGACATTTATTTGAATTTATTTCATTTTATTTGGAAGTGATATATTTCTGGATGGCTTTTAATAAATTCCTACATGTAGTTGAAAAGAATTCAAGCATGGGAATATTATTTGTGGGGTGGGATGGAAGATAGGAAAACTTAGACCCTCAACCCAAACCTTAAAATTCCATATTATGAAACCACTCCAAAAAATGTTTTCAAACCAAAACGATGGAATAACCTGTGTTAATTTTAACCCTACCTGCACATTTACTGCATTGCACTCCACAATTTAAATAAATCAATTAAACAGATTTGATGTGAAATTTTTATATTTACAACTCCTTTATGGAAACTCCTCCTTTCTAACTTAACTCTTTTCTTTTCCATGCTATATTCAAACTTTCAAATTCAGGAATCAATATGTCATATCTCAATGGCTCGGCTCATATAATTTGCAGCTCCCTTGTTCTTTACACCACTCAACCAATCCCAATTCCCATGCAATTGTTCATTTATCTGTTACTTTAAATTGAATATGCATATTCAAGACTCTTATAGCTTCACCACACCCTCTCACGCCTGCTCCTTTCTTTTTGACTTATTAAATCTTCAAGAAAACACACCTTCTCTTGTTCATCACTATATTCATTCAATCTAAACTTCCTCCTAGCCATCGACTCAATGAGAGTTCTTTACCAAACACCTTCATTCAACCAGGCCACCCATTTTTCCCTTATTACTTCAAAGAAAATGAACATGCCCACATCTACGCTACCTTCACAATTGGATTTCTTTGTTTTCTATTGTAGACTTCTAGTTGAAGCTTGTGATTTTATTTTATTTTATTTTGTGATCCATGCTCCTTCCTAAGCTCCCACACAATCTCTCTTTAATGCCAATTTTACAAAAATATATTCATTGATTTCACATGAATTCAATTCTTTAAATAACAATCTCCATGGTATGGGCTAGGAAGCATTTCATCTATATTTTCTTATGCAGTCGCCTTCTCCTTCCACCATCCCCTGCTAATTTTCTATTTCTCTTGGGAACCTTCTATCTTGCCATCGAGGGATTTAATAGCCTTGGTGTGATCTTAGTTCAAGCGCCTCTTCATTTCTTTAGTCAAACTTTTAATCTCCTAGTGCATTCCAATGGTCACTACCAATATGGCGTGCATATTTGTTTCTTTAAATTTAACTCCTAGTGCCTATTCTATTACTTCTTTATTTATCTCCCATATTTTCATTAAAATCAATAATATTAGGAACTCGAATTATTTTAAAACTTGCAGGCAGATGTAACTCAACACTTCGAGAACCTTCACCAAGTTCTTTGCAATCAAACCTCTCAAAAATTAAAAAAAATAAATGCTTCGCCAAATCACTGAAAAAAGTCATAAAACAATGACATCTCTACAATCATGAAGAATTTGAGCATGAAACCTTTGGTGATAACCTATAATCAAACTAATATTCTCGGCCTAGAAAAAGCATTTTCTCATGAAATCTACTAAACTCTAAAATGATTTAGCTTGGTCACTGTAAGACGCTTTAGACTCTAAATGCTCCTACATCGACATACTTAATAAATTTTGTGAGCATTGGCTCATTAGTAGGAGTTAGTGATAAACCACCTTGGAGATCACTTGAACAATTCTAAACTTTAGGATTATTGATAGGCCTGACTTTCCTCACAACAGCTTTAATCTCCTCCTCTCTCCATGTGTACTCTCTTCCTCTCATGCCCTCCTCCTGAATATTCCTTTACCTTATTCTGGAACCTTTAAATTCATGCTGGCAATCTATATACTTGCCTGCTCAAGGACTCCACTTTATTCCTACTATAATCTTCACAAACTTCTATTGGCTTCCTAATCATTCGTAGATCTACATACCTCAAGTAATGATACTTTAGCTCTCACCCATGCTCTAAATTTGTTCTTTTTCAGTCCTCTAAACTATTTAGGACTCCACATTAATTCTGGTAAATTGTACTTGAGTTCCTAAATTCTGTACTCACCTATCCAGTTAGCCTCGGTCACAAGCTACTCCTTATGTTTATTTAGAATTGTAATTTCCACTTATCCAGCAGGGTTTTGTCACAAGCTACCTCATGTTTGATGATATTCTCATTCCCCTAAACCTTTGCTCACTTCCCTCTCCACCCATAGGTCCTGGTGTGAACCACCTCTCAGTTGGAACTTTATCTACATGCTCATAACCTCTAGCTCTGAGACCAATTGATGAAGACATGAAAAACTAATCTCAACTCAAATCCCAAATTCTAGATTACAATCAACTTAGAAAAACATTTAAACCAAAATTGATAATAACTTGTGTCAATTTAAATCGACTGCACAATGCACTCCACACTAAAAAAAAATCAATTAAACATATTTCATGAAAGTTTACATTACAATTTTCAGAAACTTCTCATCGCTTCTCTCAACTCACAACTCTTTCTTTTTCTTTCCTCCTCTTCAGTTGGGATAGCTTAGAGTTCAAGCTTTTCAAACAGTAAATCACATGCCACATCTCAAATGGCCACCATATGGATTTGTAGCCTCACGGCCATGTTCCATCAACCACTCTCTAATTCCCACACATTTTTCTTTATCTCCGCTATTTTAAATCTCTAATGGCATAGTCAGACCTTCAGCCTCTCTCAATTAAACCCTCTCAATTCTTCCTTAATCTCTATGCAATATTGTCTAATAGCCAATGTCTATTATGTCACATGGTTTTCCCTTTATTCACATATTCCTCACACCTGCTCCTTTCTTTTTGACTTATTAAATCTACAAAAAAACATGCCTTCTCTTGTCCATTGCTATATTAATTCAATCAAAACTTCCTCCTAGTCATTGACTCAATGAGGGTTCTTTACCAAATGCCTTCATTCAACCAGGCTGCCATTCCTTCCCTTATTACTTCAAAGAAAATGAACATGCCCACATTTGCATTGCCTTCACAATTGGATTTCTTTGTTTTCTAGCTTGAAATTCTAGTTGAAGCTTGTGATTTTATTTTATTTTATTCTGCTATCCATGCTCCTTCCTAAGCTCCCTTGCAATCTCTCCTTAATGCTGATTTTACAAACTATATTCATTGATTTCACACAAATTCAATTCTACAAATTGGTGAAACCCCTTAAATTTTTGTGTTCCACTGTTAAAATTTTGCAAAATTTGGTTGTCTTCCATAGTTTAGAATTGGTCTGATGCTTAAGGTTTGGTCGTGTTTGTGCTCTAAGGTTTTGGTATGCCTTAAACCCTCAAAAAATCCTAAGTATTTTATCTTCTTTGCAAATTGTTCTAATTCATTTTTGACTTGTTGTCACCCATTCCCGATCACTTAAGTCATAAACCATGCCTTTGCATCCATTCATTTACCGACCCCTCAATCCTGATACTCTCAGTTGCTTCCCATTCATTTATTAGAAATATCACTTTATGTTATATGGGTTGAAAATCTTTAAATATTTTCTATGAGGTCCTATGTCAAGATTTTAATATTTCAATCATCGCTCTAAGTTCCTAGCCTAATATTTTATGTCCCCATCCTCCATCTACCTGGTCGGCCCCCTTTTAACTGCTAACAATTTTCACATGCAGATATCATCATTTGATGCAGGTCGTCGGATCTAGAAGACTTCATCATGACTGCTCCCCATGCCCCGTTTGGCTTCATTTTCTATTAAAATATTCAAGAGGGCTAGCGAGCGAGTGTCGCGTGTTCATATCTATCTGTGGGCACTGTCATCTTCAAAGGCAATGGTTATTAAGCTCTAGTGGAATCAACGATGGATATGAAATGATAAGGTTGTATTTGGAGCATTCTTTGCACCACCACTTGATTTTGATATTCATTAAAATAAGCTCAGGGGCTGGTAGGTGGATGCAATGTATCCCCTTGTTAGAGGGGCCCATCAAACTTCAAAAGTAGTGAACACTCTGTTCATTGAGACAGACAGTTGAGATAGGGTAACATGGGTCAATATTGGTTGTTCCCCGCAATCCCGCGAGGGACCCACCTTCATCTCTCGTCTTTCAGTAGGGAAGCGGGGAGATGCCATGTGGAGAAATCTGGGTGGTTGAAGGAACATTATAAAGGGAGAAATATTTTGGAAATATTTTGGCATATGGGCTAATTGGCGAAGTCTATGCTTCTAAGGGGTGAATAAGATCCTTTAATCTTGGTTGTCCATCATACCTAAAGGTTATTCACATGGGTGAGCGATCTTAAGGTAAAGCACACACATATTGAAGGCTTTTGATTAAATTTGAGACCTTCCCCACCTCCCCGCTGCTAAGAGTTGCATGCGGGTTAAGACCAATGTGGAAGTGGGGAAGCTGACACATGGATTTTTTCTAGAGCTCATAAAAGAGGTCGAGCCCACAAGTGACATGGAGGCTTTTCCATGCAACTTATTTTTGATTGGTCGAGGGTGATGGAGATCTATAGTCAGTTTTTTCAAATGTCTTTCACTTGATCTGGATCATTGGTCGGTCCATCTCACCATGTGATCAATGATTGACATTCAAAGTTGGTATTGAAGGCAAACAAGTCATTCTGGTTCACGTGAATGAACCATAATGGTATATAATATGCAAAGCTACCAAATTGGAAAACTTTAAATCCATAAAAACTTGCTTAAAATCATAATTGCAGATTGATAATACATTCCACACATTCAAGGAGTTTGTGCTATGATTTTCAAGTTGTTTGACGACCAATTTAGGGTTTTTCATGAATTTGCAAAACCAGTAAGTAAAAATTGATGCCTTTCTTTTCAATTTCTTAGAAATTGCTTGAATTGTGCTCACTCTATCTTTATGCCATTAGGGTTTCTACTTTGTTTGCATTTCTTTTAAGGTTTGATGTTTGTTTCAAACAATTAGCTTGTTTAGTCTTGTTGTTTTTTGTGCCAAACCCTTACTCAAGTCGTAAACTTTTATTTTTCTGAAAGGAAATAATCCATATAAACCCTAGAATCATGGCACCCAAAGCTAAAGCGTTTGTGTCAAAAGAGCAAGCCTCTAGTTCAAAACTCCCTATTAGTCCCCTTGTTTAGGACCTAACTGATCAATTAAATCCTTCTACCTCAGAAAAACCTAAGGGCCAACTATTATTCTATGGTACACAAGTTGTAGAAGGCCTTCTTGACAAACAATGTACAATTAAGGATGCCACATTGCCCTACACTAGATGGACAATTTTTAGCTGCTAGTTTGGAAATAGAAACTATGGCATTCTTGTGCAAAACCCTTGGAATTTGATTTTGGGGAAATTGATAATCTCAAATGTCTATATGGATGTGGACTTACTGAAGGAAGTGGCTACAAACTATGATCTAGTCACAAGGACTATGAGAATGTTTGATGGAATTGACATGGTCAAGGTCACAAGGGATGAAATTGTTGAAACATTTAAGCTCACAGAATGGAGTGAGGACATGGTGCCAATTGATGAAAAGACACTCAGGCTAGAGTATGAAAAGGTCAGACATACATTCAAAATTTTAATATTATAGAACTATCTGGCATCTATTGATGGCTGAAGGATCATCTTGGTCCCTTTAGATAGAGAGCCCTACCCTATCAATTATTTTATGTCCTACTTCCAAATGACCTTCTACTCTATATGTCAAATTATTGGTTATGATCCCACTACAAGCATGCCCATGGCCTGGATGTAATGGCAGGATGCATTCAACATCCCAAATATTTTACAATCTATGATTATGGAGGGTACTTGGTAGAAATGATTCATGAGGGTTTGGTAAAGCTAAAGAAAGGTGAATTTGGGGTCAAAAAATTTTGGTATTCATTATTCATGCACATGATTTTGTCCAAAGGATCCCCATATTTTGGTTGGGACATGACACTGGAATAGAAGGAAGGTAACTTGGATTTTCCTGTCCAATGTTGGACTACAATGCTTGATAAAGATGATAGGAAATTTGATTATGTGATGTTCCAAAAAAAATTTCCTCCAAGTTGAGGAGAGTGTTGATTGTAAACATGCCAAGGATTCCTATAGCCTTGCATGACTTTTTGAGGAATAAAGATAGAAGGCCAAAACTAAATATTGATCACAATTGGGGGGATGTTATCCCTTACCCTAGCTATACAATTTTGAGAGTTTATGGCACGACTGTCTCACCCCACATGTTTTCCAAGGATGTGCCAAAAAGGATTGGTTTTCTAGAGGTGATGTGGCAACTTGGGAATGTGGAAAATAATCACTTGAAGGATCAAGGAAAGGGAGCATTTTCCCTTTCATATACCTATTTCTCTGATTTTGTTATGGTCAAAGGAGGATGGGATAAGATCAATGATATACTAAGCCTCTGGGAATGAAAATATTAGCAACAAGGAACCATGATCATGAGGGATTCATGGTATGGTTGAAAGTGAGAATTAGAAGCTCAAAGTTTACTCACAATTTCTATTTCTGAGAGGATGTGCTTAGAAACATCTTTCATTTTCAGAAGCAGAATGATAGAAAGATGAAGTGGCTCACCTACAATAAATTGGAAAAGGAAATAAGGCCAAGGGTGATCCCACAAAGTTGGTTTACAATTTCGGGTAGATTCTGATTTTTGTTGAAATTGCATATTTTTAGACAATATAATAATTTAAGCCTTAAAAATTTACATTTAAAGCATTCCAATTGAAGAGGGTTTGATCAAACTGCCTTAGATCAAACCCCCTTAGATAGAACCCCGCTAGTTTTAAACCATACCTATAACATAGTCTCCTTTACACCTATCAAAATGCTGATAAAAAATGACTTTTGATTTACCTTTTGGGGAATCAAATGAATTCATTTAAAATTTATTTTTGTAGTATGTATTCCTTATTATAAGCTTCCCAAAAAGTATAATTTTAAATAAATTTTATTTTAATATTATATATATATATTTTTTTTATTTCTTGTGAATGTAAGTTTTTCACCAAAAATCAAGCTCTATGTTCTGCACATGTGGAAAAATAGAAGATTATCAATTTTTTTTTGAAAAATGTGAGTGCACTAGATATTAAAGTCCTTGATCCAACATAAATAAATAAATTGAATTTTGATACAAACAAAAAAAGTTGTGTTATACAATCCACCTATGTCTGAATTGTAATTGGTTTGACTCTGAAACTTGATTAAGGAAAAAATATTCAATAAAACACCATGAAACCAATTACACTAGATATCATAGTTAAAAATCTAAATTTGAAAAAAAAAATATAATTTTATCCTTCATGGAAAAAAAATTGTGTTCTACGGTGAGCGTCACGCCTTAAAAATGGTGTTTACGGAAAAAACTAGTTTTTGAAGGAGATGGAAAAAGAAGTTCAATATGATTCCAAAAAAATTGAAAAAAAAATATTTAGAATCTATAGACAAAATTTCACAAATTACTAGTTTGCATAATCTTCAAATTCCTCACGGTTTAGCCAGTATAGGTGCCCGAAAGTGAAGATTTAGTTAGAAAAATCAGTTTAGTGTCCAGTTTGGCCAAAAATTGTAAACCAGTATTGTGGGATCACCTACAAAGGACCCTCAATTCTTAGTTCTTGCTGAAATTCCAAATGAGATGCAAAGAATTGAATAAGTTTTCCAAAAAATTGAGACAGTTTTTGGGCACCTAAAAGGTGAAAGATTGACTCAGGAAAAGGGGAAGGTTGTTGTAGTAGAAGAACAAGATGAAGGGGAGACCCATGTAATGGAAAAAAGACAAGCCTATCGACCGCCTAAGGAAAAGAAATTAATTGTTTTTATAAGGAAGAAGAATACGATGAAGGTGAAAGAACAAGCAGTGAAAATCTCTTATCAACAAGAGGAGCAAAGAATCCCTTTGCAAGTGCAACAAGCACTACCATCTCCTCCTAGGTCAACTAGACCAAAATTTATTGATATTGATTCTCCACCAAGACAAGCATCACCACCAAGGGAGCCACCTCTAAAAAAGAAAAAGGCTCAATCAGCTGGCTTGGTGGATTATGAAGAATATTTTGAGGAAGAAATCTTGGTGATAGAAGAAGAAAAGAAACAAGGAATGCCTTCTCCACCCAGGGAAATAGTACCACAATAGCTTGGTTAAGATTGAGCAAGACTGACCTTACTGGCATAAATAACCAAAATGATGCTAGAGAGGAGGCATGCAAAAAAATTATGGATGATGATTCTTTTGTGAAGTCTAAAGCTTTCATGGAATTTTTTTGGAGAGCTAAGAAGGATGAATTTGCTAATAAAATTGCAAAGAAGAGAAGCTTGCATCTTGAATTGCCAGATGCAATTATCTAGGTCCAAGTAATAAAATAAATGAAAGAAAACATTCAAGAAATAACTGCTCAAGAGGGTAGGGAATTGGTAAGAAAGAGTGGTATTCTTTTGTTTCCCGAATGAGATTTATCTTCTATAATTTATTTTTATCCAGTCAAGAGGTATGATAGACCTCTATATAACTCGGAGGAGGAAGCCACCATTGCATTGTAAGGATCTACATTCAGTGAGCAGTGGGATACATTGGCCATATGGGCCCTAGCCCCCAACACCAAGAAGACAAATATAATAGAACCTACTACAGATTACTGAGGGGGCTTAATAATAAAGAAAGTGTCTGACACATCTCCTATTGAAGCAACTACAATGTCAGTTAATGTTACACAATTCACAAAAGCAACTGTTGAATTGGTTAAAACTGAGAAGGGGAATTTTAGGAAATTGTACAAGGATTTGGGTAAGTGCACAAAGATGGTTCCCAAAAAGGGAACTTAAGTGGCCACTTTTTGAAATCGTGAAATACTAACCTTGAGGCGTGGAACAGGATAGTTACACTCCAAAATTTTGAGATGGAACAAAACAAGGGATCAAGTGTTCAGTCTACTTCTTCTAAACTACTAATTTATTTTGAAAATTTTGATATTAATGTGGGTTCAAAACGCGCAGGGACGACACAACCTCGAGGTTGTTTTGCCTTAAAAAACATGTACTGTATAACAAAATTTTGTACCCAATCTCTAGCACCTGAATTTTTTAGTATTTTTAAAATCACTATGGTAAGAAGTTAGCTAATAGTATGCAGTTGATGCACAACTTTTCTGATAATTTTTTAATGAATATTTCATTTTTTACTAATTTTTGAAGTGGAAAATTCCTAAAAAATAGAATTTTGGTCATGCTGCCCCTACAAATTTTGGAAAATAATTGATTTTTTTATAAATTTGTAGAATGGAGTCTAGTTTCTAAAAATGTAATTTATTTGAAATTTTGATGAACGGTTAATTTATAACAAAAAAACACCAAACAATGCTTTTTTCCAAAAAAGAGACATACAAACAAAATAAATTATGGATGAAAGGCTTAACATTATTAGAAAGTGAAAAAAATTACATTTTTGGATAGCTAAGAGAGAACCTAACATTACCCAGATGTTTGATTTGTTTGATATTGAACAATGTGCAATCCTAACGGTGAGCATGAACCCGATTATGTGAAATATTGTAAAATTTGCTAAAACACGTCTTTCGTCGTTGG
>VDFB02050060.1:0-14477 GCA_007258455.2 Sequoia sempervirens | reverse complement strand
TCTAGGATGTTTGTCTGAAAAATGCATACTCACTCTGAGGCATCAAAACTTCAGACTACCTACTGGGTGAGAAATGCAAGAGGTGAGACACATACTCACACGGATGGTATGCGCTCACACACACACATGAGTAGCGAAGGGAGATTCATGCCCACATTCGGCTTCTTGTCAAACCATACCAAATTTATACCTCCTGATAACTTTGATAAGGTGCCAGACAAAAATGAACTTCAAGCTTCATGAATCAATCAAAACTTCATATGTTTGGAGCTCATGAACAAACATGATGACTCTACAAGCATGCAAGTTGTGTTATGCAAGGTGGCCATATAACTAAAAATGAAAATGTAACAATAACGAATGTTTAAGGGAGTCTTGCTTAGTTCATGCGAGGTCTTAACTTAGGGAACATTGTGCCTAATGTTTCCAAGAGAGGACTAGTAAAAAAATAAAATATTCACAACTTAGGGTATGCAGTGTGTCACATCAAGCCACTAAGAGGAATGTAATATACTAAGATAGATCATGCTTTTGAAGGATATCACACCCAAAGTCATCCACAAAGTGAAAAATACATCATGATATGAAATAAAAAACTACACCATGAAACATGAAAAAGAAAAATGCCAGTGTATGCCCCCACTTTAAAGAAATTTCTAAACACCATACTATGATAAATTACTTTAAAGTATCAAATGATAAATGAAAATAATAAGACATTAGAGCTAACTTGGAAATCCCTATGCCAAGTCATATGTTTTTGAGTAAAGCTACTTCATGCAAAGGGAAAAGAAAGGGGTTTCCCCCAAAACAAAAATCCAAACACATAAGGGATCTATGGATTTGGGGTTAGTATTTTCTTGCTTCAATACTTTTAGAGAGCTCGAAACTGTCATCATTCCCCAAATACACATAGAACTAGAAGACTGACACAAAGATAGTGAAAAAAAAAAAAAACTTCTAGATCAACATGGAAGATACATGAATGTGTTGATGCCTTGCATCATACCTAAAAGGAAAACACAAGACTTGAAGAAAAGATAAAGGAAAATATTTTGAGTCAACATGGAAGAGGCATGAGTGTATCGACACCTTGCGTCATCCCCAAAAGGAAAATACAAGACAAATGAAAAAGATAAAATATTTACAACATAGAGAAGAATGAAGGTAAAAATATAGGAATGTCACAAAGAGAGAGAGAGCCAGAGAGAGAGAGAGAGAAAGAGAGAGAGAGAGAGATCAAATAAAACATTATGGGGGATCACATTACACACATGCAATCATAAAAAAGAAAAATGTAAAAGAAATAATGCAAAAAGACTAGTAAGGCACATGCAAGTCAACCTAAAGCAAGTCGCCTGCCTCCCAATCATGTCATTGTATACTGAAGGTGGGAAACTAGCCAAAGGGACAATAGCAAGTTCCAAACTAGGGTCATTACCAAGTTGAACACTCTTCTTAGGAGAATTATCATTTAAGCTCATGGAAGAGGAAAAAAATGTATTGAACTCATTATGCACCTCTTTGTCAATTTTAGCAACTTACTTATCATTGTCTAAATTAATCACAATACGAGGTTGAATGATAATGTCCAAGGAAGGGTTCAATTCTTGTTGTGGTTGTTGTATTGGATTATTTTGTTTCAAGGCATGGGTAGAATCATCATGCATTGCTTCATTCGAGTTTGGATTTTGATTTTATTTATTTATTTCTTCATGCAACCTACGAGCAAGGGCACGACATCTATGCCTACACTCATGAACGCTTCTATTTCTTTTAGTTCTATTTTCAAGTTGCATTTTTGTAGGAGCAGGTTGATTAACCATAGGTTTCTCTTCTTCTCTAAGGGGAGGAATTAAAGGAATCATAGGAGGTTGTTCAACCAATTTCTCTTTAACTTTGTAAGCTTGTTTTATTATAGGAGGTGTGACATGATTTTTTTCATTCTCTTGGTCTTTTGTAGGAAGTAGGTGAAGGTTTCGTCTTAGTTTGGTCTTGGTTGTCAAGAATTTCTTCAGGTTCAATCATGGTTTTGTCAAGGATGATAGGTTCCATTGTGGATGAAGACATGTTTTGTAGGGATAATTCTACTATTTTCTTTTCTTTGAACTTTTCATAGGATTTGAAAAAGAAGTCTTCTCATGGTTTTATAGGTTCTGTAGGCTCTGGCCAAAAGAAATATAAGGAAATTTTTCCTTTGGAGGACGATGGGTTAAAGCAACTATGATGGACGATGAAAAATTCATTGCAGACAACTTTCATGGAGCGAAGCCATGGATAGCCTAGCTTCAAATGAAATTGGTTTGACTGTGGGATAATGGAGAATGAGATATCTGATGTTTTTGATGCTATTTGTAAAGGGAGGGTGATCGATCCCATCATAGGACAAGTGAAACCATTATGTGTCTTGATCCATTCTTTCGGTTTATCATATATATCTTGATAGAGTTCATGTAGTTCAGTAAGAATTCTTTGATGATCACATTCTCTCCATAGATGGGATCTATTAGTATCCCATTGGTGGGATTTGATGTAGAGCAGGGGTATCAAGATCAAAAATCACTCAAACAACCTTTGTCAAAGTCTTTACACATGAAATAAGGTGACTTTCTTCACAAATTTCCACTAGGCCTTGTAAGACAACAAACAAGATTTTTCCAATATAATTTCCACACTAGACCTCATACCAAAATAATATCTATAGATTTGCATACCCTTTATTCCCTTCGATAACATATCTCAATTGCAGGTGGAGGTGTTTTGTAACTCAAGGCTCTAAAATTGACTGTCCTATTTGACCAAAGGCCTAATTAGGCTTGTTCAACTAGGTCACTATGTGGTTTTCACACTTTAGGAATCAATCCTTCACAACCATGCCTCAAACATGTCAAATAGGGTCTTACTAATCATTTCCAACCACTAAAAACTAATTTCCAAGAGTTTTTCTACAAACCCTAAGTCCTAAGCAACTTCTTTTCCCAAAATATGAGGTTTTTTGCCAGGGCATCAACAAATTTACACTAGTCTTCATCCCCTGCTCTTGCAAACATCAATAACACAAAAAATAGCATGTTTACACCCATTCCATTGAGTTTAAGGCCTATTCATCAGTGGAATGGGAAGGAAATCATGATTTTTTATCAAAGCACACACTAAATGAGGGTTTCAAGCAACCTTCAGTAAATTGGCTCTAATTTACTCCAAACTTAATGAAATCAGGTGAAACTAAATACAATAGAACAAAGATTCAATACATTATCTATTCCAATGGATTTTAGATCACTTTCACGCCATACAAGGCCATACCACAATGTGTAGTGCAATAAATTGTGCTTCTAAAATAAAGAAAACAGAGTCTTTGTTATTCAAAATTCAAATCCACATCATCCAACCTTGTCTCAATGTTCATATGTTATTTTAAAAAAAAATCCAAGCATAACTAATCAATTTCAATTATTTTCTCAACTCCCCAACCATTCAACTTCCCTTAAGACACAAAATGCAAAAATTGCTTGAGCAACATTTGTAAAAATTTACAACTATTCACAAACTAAGCCCACATGAATCAAAAACATAACAAGTGGTCTTAAAAAACCTTATTACACATGAACAAATAAAAAAAAATTAAAAAAATATCACAACAAAACTTATTGCTTGACCACCTTTCAGCCCATGGGTGCCCCTGCACCATACTCCCCGAGAAAAATAGAATCAAGTCCCATTGAGGACAGTGTGGTAACAATAGGATCATGCTTGATCACATCATTCTTTGACTTCCAAGTGACATCTCCATTTGGAAAACCTTTCCAATGAATCAAATATTGGAAATAGGAATTGTCCCTTGTTGTTTTGAGTTTCTTGGCATCTAGGATATGCTTCAATCTCATCTAGAATTGTTTGATGGATGATCTTTGACTTGTTCTTCACTTGAGAATGTTATTGAATCTGCATCACTACCTACTACCATATCTTCTCCATCCTTGTAATGAACTTCCTTCATCTTCACTTCAATTGTGTGTGTGAACTTTTCCACATTCCTTTGTAGTTTCTTCTTAACTTCTTCACCTTTGATTCCCATATCTTCCATCTGTTGTTGTATCCCTATAACTGTTGCTTGATCAGTCATATTAACCTCTCATATAAAAGAATGATCAACACCCCCTTTGAAAGCAATGAATGCAACACTCCACCTATCATCATAGCAACATACTTCTTAAGCCATTCTTGAATTTCCAAAATTAATTCATCCTTGACCTTCAACGTAGTAGATCTTGACACTAACTCTATATCATTTCCCTCCAAAATCAAGTCATTCTTCATGTCTACTGTCATAATTTCTTTAGGTTTAGGAGTGGTTACAAGGTCCATGTCTCCTCTTCTTTTACTTTTATGAATTCCTTCCTACCTACCATCATCACATTAGCTCCCTTAGTTTGTCCTTTGTCCTCCTCTTTCAATGGTGTCAAGGTATCTAGGAGACCCCATCCTTTTCTATCTCATAAGTATTCCTCCTTCCACCATACATAGCATGCCTATCAAATTTCCAAGGCCTCCCTAGCAGCAAATGACATACATCCATGGGTAGTATGTCAAATAAAATTATGTCCTTATACCCTCTTATGTTAAATTCCACCCAACTTTGTTCATTCACCAAAACATATTGAACCTTATTTAACCAAGAGACTTTGTAAGGGGTAGTATGTGGTATTCTAGGCAACTTAAGTTTTCCAACCATCTCAACTAAAACTATGTTATGCATACTTCCTGAATCAATTACAACTTTACAAACCTTACCCACACACTTACAAGTTGTCTTGAAGAGAGTCTTCCTTTGTGGTGGCTCCTTCTCTACTAGTGTTTTGATGAGAGTTCTACCATGAGTGATTCACCCACTTTTGGACCTGCTCAACATGTGATGTTGAGTTCACACTCGAGCATAGTCATCTCCTTGAACAATCTGATTTCTCCTTTCTCCTCTAGTTGAAGTAGTGGCTTGATCTTCATTGCATTGCCATGCTTGATGTCCAAACTTCTTACATTGATAACACCTTACTGTGAACCCACTAGATCCTCTTCCTTGATCTCCAAATTTGCCTCTAAAGCCTGATCTACCTCCTCTAAATCCACCTCTCTGATCTGCAACTTGGTCTTGGACTTTGCTTGTATCTTCTTGGACCTCATATGACTGCCTTGGATTAGAAAATGATCCTCTTCCTCTACAATTGCTTCATTTTCCCCTATTTTGTTTGTCTTTCATTCTCTTTATCTTTTCTTCAACCCTAATTGTCATTTGAAAGCATTCCTCAATCATTCTTGGATTTTCCAAACTTAAATCATCTTGAATGCTAAATCTTAATCCACTAAGATATCTAGCCACCTTCTCCACATCATCCTCCATGTGACTTGATCTTATACTCAACTATAAAACTCATCAGTATAGGCTTTAACATCCATTTCTCTTTGTTTCAGCCCTTGAAGTTTCTTGTACAATTGAATTTCATAATCAACCAATAAGAACTTACCCGTAAGCTTGGCCACCATTCTGTCCCAATAGATAATTTTTTACTTTTCTTTCTTCCTCCTTTCAGTTTGCTCAGAATCCCACCATAATAGGGAATGACCCTTCAATTTTTTTTTTTCTATCTTTACCTTTTATTCCCCTGCTATGTCTTCACATTTAAAGTAATTATCAAGTGCCACTATCCAATCCAAAATTTCTTCATCATTCAAGTTCCCTCAATACATAGGTACATCCATTTTTACCTTGTGTTTATCTACCTTGACTACTCTAAGTAGCTTGACCATCCTTTGCTCATTAGGATCCAATTCCTCTTCCTCTTCTTCTTCATTCTGATCTTCTTCCCCTTCTTCTTCAAGGTCACTCTCATCACTTAGAACCATACCTCTCCTCTGACTAGTTTCAACAACCTCAAGCCTTGCTACCACCATATCTTGCAATACCTTCAATCTTCAAATCTCCTTTGCAGTCTTCTCTTTCACCTGATTCATTTCCTTAGCCATAGGGTTGCCCTTTGGAGGCATCTTTTTCTCTTTTTCACTTCAACCTTTCTCTCTTATTTCACACTTTCCCTTTTTATAGACCTACCTATGTTTTGATACCAATTTTATGCAAAAAAGGGGTATCAAGATCAAAACTTGCTCAAACAACCCTTTGTCAGAGTATTTACACATCAAACAAGGTGACTTTCTTCACAAATTTCCACTAGGCCTTATAGGACAACAAACATGATTATGCCAACATAATTTCTACACTAGACCTCATACCAAAATCTATATCCAGATATAGATACCCTTTATGCCCTTTGATAACATATCTCAATTGCAGGTGGGGGTGTTTTGTAACTCAAGGCTCTAAAATTGACTGTCTCGTTTGACCAAAGGCCTAATTAGGCTTGTTGAATTAGGTCACTATGTGGTTTTCACACTTCAGAGTTCAATCCTTCACATCCATATGTCAAACATGCCAAATAGGGTATGTCCAATCATTTCCAACCACTACAAACCAATTCCCAAGAGCTTTTCCAAAAACCCTAAGTCCTAAGCAACTTCTTTGCCCAAAATATGAGGTTTTCTACCTAGGGCATCAACAAATTTATACCAGTCTTATCCCCTGCTCTTGCAAACATCAAGAACACAAAACAAGCATGTATACACCCACTCCACTAAGTTTAAGGCCTATTCATTGGTGGAATGGGAAGAAAACCATGATTTTCTGTTAAAGCACACCCTAAATGAGGGTTTCTAGCAACCTTCAGTAAATTGGCTCTAATTTACTCCAAACTTAATGAAATTATGTGAAACCAAATGCAATAGAATAAATATTCAATAAATTATCTATTCCAATGGAGTTTAGAGCACTTTCAGGCCGTACCACAACGTGTAGCAACAAATTATGCTTCTAAAACAAAGAAAACAAAGTACATTTGTTATTCAAAATTCAAATCCATATCATCCAACCTTGTCTCAATGTTCACACATGCTTTTTAAAAAATTCCCAAGCGTAACTAATTAATTCCAACTGTTTTCTCAACTCCCCAACTATTCAACTTCCCCTAAGACACAAAATGCAAAAATTGCTTGAGCAACATTTTTGCAACTTTTGCAAAAAATGACAACTTTTCACAAACCCCACATGAATCAAAAACATAACAAGTGGTTTTAAAAGACCTTATTACACATGAAAAAGTAAGAAAAAAAAAAAAAACTTATCACCAAAAAACTTATTCCTTGACCACCTTTCAGCCCATGGGTGCCCCTGCATGAGGATTGCCATAGATTCATCTAGCTATGTAATGAGGACCATCAGGTGCATGTTTAAGTATATTTTTAGAGGAGAAAGAAATGTCAAGATAAAATCTATGTTACCTTCCCTATCTCTTCTTTCTAAGATACAATCTCTAATGGGAAAGAGCATGTCTTAAGTAGTAGTGGATCGAAGGAATATAAAGATTAAGAAGAGGCAGAATATGATGTAGATATTACATTCACCATTTTCTTGAGCTTTGGAAAAAAAATTCTACAATGTTGGTGCATATTTTAGATAGGTCTTTGGTTATGTGTTTGTCCTTAATTTCTTCAATTCCTATCTTTGTTGTAAGAGTAAAGGAAACTTTAGTAATCTAACTAGTATGTGCAATGGATAAGAGTCAAGTTCTAAGACTCAGTTGTTCATTTAGATGGTTGAGTTGTAGATCAAACTGCTTGCAAGTGTTTAAAACTCTTACAAAACCATTTTTGGGTTTTGTTCCTTTTCTTTTCCCTTTCTAGAACATATTGAACTTTGAATTTTAGACAAGGGACGTGAAAGTTATGATGGTTTTATATTGACTTTTCTATTGCAATCTATAGATTGAAAGATGTGAACTGCTTTGTATGATGTAAATATATAAATTTAATGGTTACTATCATTATCTGAGAGCATATATTATAAATATAAATGAATTTTTTTATTATACTGTCCATTGCATTATGAGAAGAATTCTAAGCTTGGGAATTAATAAATAAGGAATAAGACCTTTAATTTCTTGAATCATCTAGTAGTGAATGGATTTAGGAAACATGTTGGACATAGAGTAGCCTTCTTGGTGTGCATTTTAGAAAAGGACATTGCCTTGGAATTTTATTATTGGAGTCAAAGTCAACATGGGCTTTTTCTCTTTAGATATTGTTTAATCATCTTGTAAAATGTCAAGATATCATAAGGAGATGATTAGATGTTTTTCTAGAGACATTACTTGTCATCAAATTGCATTCGTTAGTACATTTCTTGGTAATTTTACATCCATACTTTTGTATCAAATAGATATGTGCTTGGGTGTATAATGCATAAGCATATAGGCATGGTAGGTCATCAATGATTCACATAGTGTATTGGATTCTATTGTGCATTTTGACCACATATTGCTAGACCCTTTGTGATGGGTCACACTTGTCTAGTGGAGTAGCACAAGGAAGCTAATGTTTTGTGGTAGGGTGGATATCACTTTGATGATGCTCTCTCTCTCTGGACCAGATTATAAAAAGAAGGAAACAAAGAAGGTTTTGTAATATATTTACATATTGCACATAATATCATTTGTAGTTTTCAATTTGTTATGGGATATCTTAGCTATTGTAATTTTCTTGTTTGTACATGGCATCAATCTGATTTAAAAGAGTGGTTATTTGCATTTGCATTTAAATGATTTGAGTTTTAGAGTTACTTCAAGTGTTGCAAAAAAACTTGTATTAATAATAACAGTTGGAAAATCATTTTAGATTAAGAAACTTTATTTTATTTTATTCATTTATTTCTTACTTGACTCCTCCTAGATTAGATCTAAATTATCTTCATATTATTCACTAATTTTCATACATTATTAGTGATTAATTGGATGGTTATTACACATTTTTTCAAAGAGCTCACATCCCTTGTCTATTTTTCCACATTTTGGATGCATGTCTAGCAGAACATTTCAAACTATAATATCTCACAAAAATCCTCTTTCCATTATGCTTTGATGGATGTCCATGCTCTGTTCCAAAGCTCCCATTTTGCCTTAGGCAGGGAGGATGCTGGCAAAGGTTATGGAATTTGGTTTTACTCCTGCCAATTGCATTTGCTTTAAAGTTTCTATAACCTTTTCAACAAATCCACTTTGTGCATATCATTACAACCTGCAGGCATTTTCACTTCCAAATCTTCCCAGGCATCTCTTTTATGGTAAAAAATAACAATGCCATAAGACATCTCTACAATACAATAAAATCGATTGCTTATCCAAACGCCAACATCCGGCCCAAATTTGGCTTCAGCCATTGTTTACCCTGACATTCTTCAAAGCTGGGTTTTGGAATCATACACCTCTGTCAGCAATCCTCTAAAATCGTTCACAGCGCGATCGTTCTCTCCCATCACCACGATCGTGTACGCCTCGTCTTTGTGAAGATTCAAGGTAACTTCATGTATAAATTGAGTCTTATTCATGGGCGACAGATTTTTCACAACTTCCTGACCGGGTGACAGATGCTCAATGCTCTGCAATCTGCCACTGAATTCTCCAGACAAATCAAATTCCCCTAACGCTAACAAAGTAATGTCTATAGAGAGGACGATTCAGAATGTTGTGCCAGCGTTTTAGTGAAAAATCAAAGCCAACATGAAAACATCCCAGAAGTGCAGAGAAACAGCCATGGCTGTTTTAACTCCCATTTTGGCACAGGCAGGGAGGATGTTGGCAAAAGTTGTGGAATTTGGTTTCTAAAGCCTTTTCGACAAATCCACTTTGTCCATATCCTGTAATCAGGGCATTGAAGCATTATGTCAGACAGTTCATGTGCCTTGTCTATTCTTGTTCTCAAACACAAAGCAACCGCTCGAAGGGGATCCATCTCGTCGCTATATACTTGGTGTCCAAAATATAAGTCTGGTTGCTTTTTCCTGGGCCACACCACAAAGTTAGATAGCTTTGTTATTGTATACGCAACATGTGAAAATTATCTTTTCTCTTCAGTCCGTTTATAACCAAGTATGAATGCGGGAGGTGAAAATGAGGCTCGTTTTCTGTAGCAAGCCAGCTTCTCGTTTCAAGTGTACATATTTCATTAAAAAGGAAAATCACGAGAAGAACACGTGCATTTCCTATGAATGTCTGTTGGGAAGAGTAATCTAATTGCACTTTACAGTTGGACCGTTATATTTACATTATCATGTTGCAGAAGCGATTGGCACGAAAATGCATTGAAAACAACCGCCATTCATTTACTCGACCTCTTGAAACGGTTACATCCTGCCATCCCTAATAACCAATCACGCGTTCAAGTCTACTAGTCTATCTAAACTAACATATGTAGGTCCGATAACTACGCCCTCATTCCTTCCCATTGGGAAGTATCCCGTTGCTTCCCCGAAGAAAGCAACACAGATTCCCTTTTATCCATCTCCGCCCATTTCCTCTCCTGCTGCCACGTAACTTTTCTACGGCTTGATCTGCGTTTTCTTCTTTTCAGATTTTACTAGGTAGACACGTGTCTTCGTGGAGCTCCAAGAGAAGTAATTGGTTTATCCGGATCTCTGCATCACATCGCCTTCCTTATAAATTGAGAGCGGAGCATTCGTTTTGTTCGTCATTATAATCGATCTGTTAATCCTTTGTATTCGTGTCTGTAAGAGGAGAGCCTTTACATTTTGTTTTGAAACAATCTGCTTGGTCTTCATTTGAGTGGCGCGGAAGATGGGTGCCATGGCTCTTATAGAAAGCTTGATGGAGGCGGCAACTATTCGCCGGACCAAGAAGCTTAAGCAGTTTCAGGTATCTGATTTTATCTTGTTTTTTCATTATAAGTCAGATGTAATGAAGAAAATAAAGTGGCATGATAATTTATATTCACGTTTTGCAATTGCAGACGGTAGAGTTGAGAGTTCGTATGGACTGCGAGGGGTGCGAAAGAAAAGTTAGCAAGTCGTTAGCAAATATGAAAGGTGAGAGAGCAGAATCCATAAATACGTTTCATTAAAATCTGTTTCGTGTATGGGAGTGAGTATTAACGTGAGTTGTTGCATGCAGGGGTGAGAACGTTGGAAGTGGATAGAAAGCAATTCAAAGTGACAGTGACGGGGTATGTGGAGGCGAATAAGCTGTTGAGGAGGGTGAGAAGACAGAGGGGGAAAAGAGCAGAGATGTGGCCATACAAGCCATACAATCTGGTTTACTATCCATATGCTGCTCAGGTCTACGACAAAAAAGCTCAGGCCGGTTATGTAAGGAATGCGGACCCCACATTCCCCAATCCGCAGAGGACTGACGAGCGGTATACCTCCCTCTTCAGCGACGACAATCCAAACGCTTGTTCAATTATGTAGGCTTGATCATCTGCTCTTTTGTGCCTCTATGTAATTTAACACTTATTGTGTAGTGCTCCAATTCAATTCATTGTTTTCAATCCGCTACTCTGTTCGTGCTCTACCATAACTAGGGAGTGAAACAGTTATAGTGTGGAAGATGTAAATATGTTTTACAGTTATAAAAAAATATATTTTTTTAAAAATAAGTGGGGATAGGTCTATCTTTTTCGGGGAAAGCGGAGAAGTGGACGAAGTAAAAATGGATAATAGATATGGAAGTGGCAAGTGACACTCTTTGGAAAGCTCAATAAAGCCCGAATTTTTTTTGGTGGGGTAGAGCGCCAGTTTAGTAGGATTTGCTATTGTACGCAACATCTAATATTTTGAACAAGAATGTGTAAAGAATAAGACACAATGTTCTCTTTACAAGAAAGTAAAAACACTTTCTTTGTCGAGTGGGGCCCTCTACTATGTAAGATACAATGTTTTAGGTAATAAAAAGTTATCACTCTTTTATGGAAGAGTTAAACAAACTAAGCACTTATCATTTTAGTGCTTCATCTATTTCTGTCATTCTGAATGGAAGGTAGTTATTTAAAATGCTATTTGGGATCATTTATTAAATAATTATTTAAAATGTTATTTGGGAATAAAAAAGTGCTTTTTAATATTAATGATTTGTGCTGGTTAAATAAAATATTTGTTAAAAAAATATAGTTTTTCAAAAGTTGATTGAATGAGTTTGATAGAAATAAAGTACTGGTGAGTGTAAGGTCTTGAGACTAGAAAAGGATGGGTTTGGAATCATGTCTTAAGTGATTTTAGTAGAATGATATCCTTCAATCCTTGACTCTCAACCAAGAAATATTAGCCCAAACTCATGCTCTCATATTAGATTGCAAAATGACTTAAGTTTGACATCAAACATCCCAACAATTTTTTTGTGTGTGTGTGAGAGAGAATTACTATATATTAACTTTTCATATTAATTAAAATATATCACACTATTTATAAGGGGGAGCAATAGGAGTGTTGTCTTCAAGAAAATAGTTCAATATAGAAGGTTCTTTCAAGGAAGGGGTTATCACTTTTAAATTCTACATGCTAAATTAGGTGGAAAGATTATTTTATTTTAAAATTGATTTGACTCTAAATATTTAAACAAATACCTAGTTAGGGTTGAGTTGGTTCACTAAAATTTACTAATTAGTTGCTACACAATATGATATTGGTTGTTGGTGCAATAAAATATATGGATACATGCTTCAATAGTTTTGCATTTTCTTATTAATGTACAGTCAAAATATCTTTCGTCAAGTGCAATATTATAGTAGGCCAAATAGTGGGATTGATGTGGAAAAATCTATTAGATGGAAAAGTGCTAATAATTTAATTTACATTTGGATTTGGATAGAAAAGTGAAAATATTTTAACTAAAATTTGGAACCCCTCTAAAAAAATGCCTTGGTATAACTCTAGATTTGGGTAAGTGGGAGTCCTATAATTTACCAAAAATCATAAAATCACATGCTTAGTGTTATTCTATTTTTTTTTGCAACATCACCCTTGAAGTTGATGAACCGTATTTGATAAAATGAAAAATATTTGTCGAAGAAAAATCACATTTATAAAAATTCAAATTTTCTCATTACAACTTTAATATTTAATTATTATTTATTATGTGTATATACTATATATAAATTATTGATTTTATATAAAAACTTATAAACTTCATATCATACACTACTTTGGCCAAAGTATTCTCACTTAGTACTTTGAGTGATAGTCATCCTTTTCACATACACTACCATACCTCAGTTCAGATTATAGCCATTCATATACTATGCTTAGGTAGTTTCCTTCCATATGTAATCATTAACCTTAGAAATAAACTATTCCCCTTTTCCCAAAACACAATGGTATCTCTAATAATAAAGCATAAGCATAACTTACCCCCCCTTCAATGGATATTTGGAACCCTAGGAATCACATACAAGTTTTTCTAGTCTACACATTACCTTTGCATAAACAACTTAACAAGCTATTCCATTCAATGAATAGCCTAGTTCTAGGAATAAGCTTATAATCTAAAGTATAGCTACATAAGCTTCATCCTATCATAGAATAAATATTCATAAATAACTAACTCCATTTAGGAATAAATCACGTCAATAAGTGATTCTCATCAAGAGTATAATCTCATTAATAATTGACCTCAATCGAAGAGTAATCATAACAGTAAATGATTTTATTCGAGAGTGTAACCTCCTTAATAAAAGGGGTTATTCAATGAGTAGAATCTTGTCAACAATATGACTTCACATCAAGAGCATAAGAAACTAAATAGGTAACAACTCTAATCCAATAGGTAATCCCACTTATAGCTCCAAACAAATAGTATTTCATAAACTCAAGTGATTTACTTAACCACATAGGTGAGTCTCAACCTTGGTATACCCTAACCCAAATATAATCTATAATCAATGATTAGTCTAATTGTATAGATTAATCTAAACCTATGTGCTTCAAACAAAGCTCAACTACATTACCCATCCAAGTAGGTTATTCTCAACCTATTGTTTCCAATGGGTAATCAAGTAAATATCCCAATCCTAGTAGATAATTCTTATCCTAGGGTTTCAATCATTAATCAAATATATACTTCTAGACCCACATAAGTTACTCTCAACCTAGGGTTTCATTCAGTAGTAAAGTAATGATCAAGTGATCATACAAGTATAGATTAGCAATATGACGTCCCATCCTATCATATCTTATCACTGTTGATGTTTTGCTAAACCTTGATATTCTTAGAAGGTTTCCTAGCATTGTATGCTAATAGTGTCAGGTCACTTCATGACATTGATACATTTACATTATACATGTAGTGTAAACTATCTATGTATAGAAACACGATCCAAGTTCCCATATAGGGGATATAAGAGTATTTAATCACTCCCTTAAGCTATTCAAGCCTTCACCAAATCTAGTATATAATATTATTGATAAACAATCACTCCTTACTATGGAGTATGTAAAACACTCATAAGGAAATCATAACATTCATGATTCTTTTCATTTCCAAACAAGCAAATAGATCATTACTCTATTTCAAGCAATCTAATGCATTTTC
>VDFB02050059.1:0-16940 GCA_007258455.2 Sequoia sempervirens | reverse complement strand
AGAGACAGGTAGGAGATAATTATAGAGAAGGATTCACAAGGGTTTGGTTCTTGTGCACTAATGGTTTTAGTAACTCCAAGCAAAGACCAAAATGGGGTCTTAGGATACAAAGGGTAAGATTGTGCACATGCATTTTGATCTCTCAAATAGTGATTACAATGGAAATAATGTAATCAAAAGCAATGTGGCAATCTCCTCTAAAAAACAAGATGTGTAAGGGGAGTATTGTTCCTTTTTCAAGGGAGCATCCCATTTTAGTGCTAGGGTATAAGGTTCTCAATTAAGAATATTTGTTAAAAAGAATCTATAGATTCCATGCTCTCTAGTCATGGCTACATATAGCTATTTATCTTAGTGCACATGGCTTTTCTTGTTGAGTGAGAAAGTATAAGATCATTTATATATTTTAGAGAAGGGTCTCTAGTTCTAAGATAAAATGTTTTATTAGTTAAGTCATGTTTTCTAGAGTTCAATTTGATAATAAAATCTATTTTTATTATGTTGGTCTAAATTTGTGTTTCTTATCCATTTCTTTGGGTAGATTCATATTTTCAAATTATTGGTAATATGTTAGAAATATTATTGGCTTTGGATTTAAAAATGGATAATCTAATCTTCCCTTCCTCAACAAGAATATAGGTGGAATTAGACATTTTGGAAGGGGTTTCAAATAGGATCTAGTTAAAAATTAAGGATAAGATATCAAACTATGAAAATATCCCTTTTTGATATAGACAATGCTTTCAAGTAGAACATATTGCATTAGAATGTGCAATAGAGAAGCCTAAAATAGTTGATAAATTAGACAGCAATGTGAATGTCACATCCACTTATCACTTAATAAAATGGGTGAAAACCCTTGAGGCGTATGAGTCATTTTCTTTGACTTGAGTTCATCAGAGTTTGGTTTTAGAGGAGGAAAATATAATCCCACAAAAGAACATAGATATTAGGTTATCTTCATCATAACCCAAGTACTCTAATTTATTCTAGTCTTTTTTCATTTCTCGTGTAGATTAGTGTAGGAAGTTTTTTTATTATCCTTCATCCTTTCATGGATGCCTCTTTTTGACAATGGTAGATTTACTCGCCCAAGATTTGTCATCTCTCTACCAAAAAGTTAAAGGAAGAAAGGTATGCGAAAACGCTTCCTAATGTTGATCTCTAAGAGGAGAGATGTGCAGTTTTAATTCTTTTATAGTTACAATATGAGATGCACAATAGAAAAATTATTACAACACATGCAAGTAAAATAAGCTCATAACACAAGATATATCATGGGGAAAACCCTTTCAGGTGAAAAACCCCACACTCCAAAACCCATACAATGTATTATCAAATCTTAAAGGTGGTTACAACACACTTGCAATGCAAGTTCTTCAGGAGTATACACGAGTGTTGAATTTTGGAGTAATTTTGACAGCATAACAATACTTGCAAACACAACGTACTAAACCCACTCCAAAACACCCAATTTATGGAGAATACAAGCATGAAGGTGGCTTCTAGAACAAGCTACAAGAGATGGGCGTCCAAATCCATGTGGCACATTTTTCAAACACATATTTGACTCTTGTGACACTTGTTACATGATTCCTAACCCCCCCTTACATGCCTCCATACTTGGGTGCCCCTAATAGGTATGATAGATGTCTTACAATGTCATAGAATCTATCATGTATGACAACTCTTACAGTTGTAAGAGAATTTGTTATAATTGACTAAAAATAGAAAATGACTCTTACATTCGCTTACAACCTACCATAGGTCAAACTTGGGCGCCTACCTTCCCCATGCAAAGATGCCTTCCAACACTTGTCCAACCTGTCATAGAATCTATCTCTTACACGTGATAAGATCGTCTTAGGAATTTGTCATAAGAATTTATCATCCTTTGTCATAGAATCCCTCAAAGATGTCCACACATGTCAAGGAATCTCTTCCCAAAGTGGAACACCTATATTGCCATGTGGAGACCACAACATCCATGTCACATCCTATGTCACCTCCTAATATATTGACAACTCATCGTGCCAAGTCACATTAGATGACAAATTAATATGAGCTAGAAAACAACATAAGCATTAATAAATCAATATTTTAATGCTAGGAAATTGCAAAGGTTGAGACACCTTAATTCCCAACAAAGACTTGTAGATAGAGTTAGGTTTATAAGATTCATGACTATAAAATGACATCAAGGAGGGAGAAGACAACACTCTTACTAGTTGAGAGCTATATTAGAAGGAAAACACCTTAAATTGGTGAAAGGTGGAGTAACCCTAATAATTAGAACCCCTACTAATACTATTTTTATAATATTTACTAAATTTTATTTTATTTTTAGTTTATTTATTTAAACATGTGACTTAGACCCTTTTTTTGGGGTCATGATTAATGTGGTTGTTTTATTTTTCTAACAATGTATTATATATTTCATTTCTCACCTTTAATTTTGAAACATAATTTCATAATTAAGACGGAAAAACACACCCTTAAACTTGCTTACATCTTCCTTCCGTCCATACAAGCCAAGACTTCTAGTAAGGAAATTAAGCTTACATCCTTATCATTCTTCATCCTGAAGAATTTGCTTATTTGTAGCTTGCTCATAATCTTCTCTGTTTTAGTCTGGGGATGAATAGATTTCACTGAACATGATGACAATACAGGGTAGACGTTTAAACCATTCTTACTTTGTCTATCTTTCTAAGTTTCTTGTCCTTGAAATCTCTCTTTTTTAAGCAAAGAGCTGGATAGCAATTCTCTGAACTTTGATGTCTAAATGTTATTACTAGTCTGCATCTGATCTTGTAAACAACTTTCCAACGATTTTTTCTTCTTCAATGAATCGCCATGGATTATGATAGCATTTCCTTTGAACTCAAATATTCAATGTGGTTGATTTTTCCATGAATTATTGGATCTGGACATGAAGAAGCGATAACCTATCCATTCAATAATGGATAGGAATTATGTGCATGGTTCCAGAAATTTCCGTGTTGGTGAACTGTTTTTGTGGGCATTATTGCTTGCAACAGATACTTCAATGTCTTTAAGCCGACATCCCCAGCTGATACATAATGCAATTAGTTTGGCTTGTCTACGTGAGAGTTAATGAAAACAGTTTGGTGAATACGGAGCTCAACAGCTGATTGTCTGATACAAATTTTGGAGTTTGCATGAATTCCATATCATCACATTTATCTATTTTCCAGTGGAAAGGAAAGGAAGGTATAAGATGAGATCACGTCCACCTCACATATAAACATTCCTTACCCGCTCTAGAGTTAAATCCATGCCTCTAGGTAAGATAGAAACTGGAGTTTTATTTTGAGAAATTTAAAAAAGAGTTTTAAATGTTTACATCTTTTATGAGGTGTATTTATATAATAGTAAGAGATTTAGAAAAGGTCAAATGGTTTGTTTGAATGAGGAAAGTAGTAAGTGTATTATTGTAGGCTCAATTCGAGTTGAGTTTGAATCCATCCATATATTAGTTGAAACAATAAAAACAAAAATAAATAAAATTGTTATTATAGTTTTTTTAGAATATTATGAGGGGTGTTTATGTTAAAATTTATTAATGATTATGTTATCAGGATGCACTTTGACTCTTGGCAATGTCATATTGTAAAATTTTTAAACTGAATGCTTGTGTATCAAATTCAACTCTTTTCAGACCTTTGAGATGTACCTTTGCATGTGAAACCTACTCCACTTAGTATCACCCTTCCCATGGAGCTCAATTTTATATTGAACATTTGGTTTCAAACACATAGTCTACTTTAGTCCCTTAACATCACCCTCAACATATTTACAAATCAATGTCAGTTGAACTCTCAACATTGATCTCTATTTTTGGTCCACCTTCTTTTAAAAATGATATATTGTTCATACAAGCAAACATTTTGGCATCATTTTCATCAAAGTTGGCTTTTCTCCTAAGTTCTAGATGTGTCGGTAAAGTTTTATTTCCACAACTTGTATGTTGAACTAGTATATTTTGCTCAAATTCATGTTTTTTTCTCAATTGCTCAAATGGAAATTGCATTTGACATCTTATTACTAAAAAGCATATTTTTAAATATAGTTATTTTGTACATGTTTGTTCCTATACCTCAAATGAGGGTATCTATTACAACCTCGCCCAATTAAAAGACCATACTACATTACATAGCATAAGGGAGTAACTCAACCCCATATTCTAATATATTAGACTAATAAGTTCCCTTAAAAATTTAAATGGATCGCAAGATGGTGGCCTTGCATATTTAGCCTCCAATAGAGACCACAAAAAGTGTTACATCTTCCAAAGGATGGCATACTTCCATAAATTGGCCTTACGTAGAAGTTACCAACAAATAAGAGAAATACACCACCACCACTACCAATTTGCTACAACAATACACAACCCCACCCCACCTCCACTCAAAAACATCAATTATTATATCCTAATAAACAATCCACAAGCTAAAACTACAAAACAACTTTTGCTCCAATAGGTAACTTGAAAATCACAGTTTAAAAACCATGAAAACAAGAAAAATTCAACCCACTAGATTAAAAAAATTGCAACTAAGGGTAATTAAGAGCAAAAGAATTAAAATTTAGGGAAATGATACCACATATTTTCCCAACCAACATCATGAACCAAATTACCAAATTCCTCTAACCCACTACTTATAGAAATGCAACCACTTCAACTACTATGGCCACCACCACCACCAACCTACCCTCTCATGAATCAACAACATGGGAAATAATTCATTAAAAAATCTTACAATGGAGGCCTAATAAATTTATCCCCTAATTAAAAATTTCAAGAAAACTATCATTAGTAACAAAAACAAATTTCAACCAACAAGTCATTATGGAACTCATGCCTAGACACATTACTTCATCCATATTCATAGGTGTCCTATTCCATACTACTCAATATCACAGGGCCTCCACCCAATAAAAAAGCTGCCCTCATCATATGCCTTGCTTTCCCTCTATGAGTGTTTGACTATATTATGGAAGAGAGGGAATGAGGAGCATGAATCTTAATAGATATCCAAATCAATATTAGTGACCAAAGTTATAGTGTCGTCCTCTTCTTAAATACTGACTAAGGATGAAAAAATCCTACAATTCACACTAGAATAAACAATAATTTATGTTTCTCTGTGTTACACATAATATAGCTTTCATACCCTCATCACCACCCAAATTTCTTCACATCATTTTAAAATTAAAATTCGTTTCAAATTTTGGGAGGATTTGAGTAAGATGCTATAGAGATAACATCCCTACATCTCAAACCATTATTATATCTCATAGTTTTGAAGATATATTTGTATCAACTATTAAGATAAATAACACTCTATATTGTATTCCAATCCTATTATTGAGTGCTTACACTAAATTTGTTTTGGAGGCTAGCTTTTCCTAGTGGTTTTCTAAGGTATATCTTAAGTTGTCTTTGTTTATCTATTGAATATTGTGTAGATAAAAATTTATTTACATTATTTCTCTCATTGGATTAGTGTATGAATTATCTAATTTCCTTTCACCTACAAATAAAGGAGGCATAAATGTATATTTGAAATCAAATTAGGGATCCCCTTCTAGTGAGACTAGGGTTTCTTCAAAGAGACCTCCATCAAAATTGATATTTATACACCCTAGGTCAAGATGGTACCAACTAGAATGGGATAAATCCATAAACTAGAAACCTATCAATTAATAAGAGACTATGAGTAAACTAAATTGACTTTAATGCCATGCAATAAAAGGTTCTATGGAAACTTTCCCACCCTAGTAATAATCCATTCTAATATTTCAAATCCTATAAACCTTCCCAAGAAAAAAAATTATGTCCCTTAAAAATATTTAGTTATTTTTATTTTGATGAAAATATAGAAATCTAGGTGATACATTATTTCTAGATAGCTAACAATCACAAAGTATAAAACATGCAATATGAATAAAGGGATACAATAGACTAGGCAATTATCCAAGAAAGGGAGAAGCACACGTTTTCACTTCAAAATTATCATCATAGCTATTAGATATATGAGCTTCAAAAAACAATTGTTTCATCTACCAAATACAATGCAACAACACTTCGTAGAACACTCAAGCTTCGCTAATGGAGCTTTTATGAGCTTGCCTCAGACTTAGGAACATGAAGAATTTGATACCAAATTGGTGCACAACAACTGGGTTGAAATGAACACCATTGAAGAGGTGCACAAAGAATATGAATGGACAAAAATAAGGAATAAATGAAAGCCAAAATAAATTTTAAAAATATCGAAAAAATATAAGGCCACCAATATTTGAAATCCAAATCATGCTATACAATGCCAACTTAGGTATACATGTAGAGACTCTTTAACTATAATCAAACTCTACCCAAATACCAATAATAATCTAAAATGGATATGAACTCAAAAAATAACCAAATCTCCTCTTATAGAGTGCATGCCCCTTTTGTTTCCATGAAGGATAGAGTTTGGACACTAAAATAAATATCCAATCAAAAATAGGGTAAATTGACCACTACAAATTGGTCTAATAAAGAATAGTCCAACAAATCCTTAAATTTTAATCATTCTTCCAAAAGATCTAATTGTGTCATCTAACAAAAATATTCTAATAAAATGAACAATTCCTTAACATATGATATCAATCAATCACTATAAATGTATGTGCATGAGAAGTATGGTGTACAAAGGACCAAAGTCAAGTCTTCAAACATGGTGAAATAACTAGATACCTTGGCATTCTATTTAGACTTAGCTTAACCTTTTCTTAATTGTGGAATTGACATATGAATAGAATAAAAGTAAATTTTCAAATGGGGACATTTTTTAAGGATTGACCTCCAGAATTTTATGTTGCTAATTGAATTATTCTCAATACACATGTTTATTTCTCTTCATGTTGATATCATCTAAAAGAAGCTATGAAGAATTACATAAACTAATTCAATAATACCTTGGTTCAAATGACATAATGTTACCTCATTGATCTCCCAAAAATAAGTATATGTTTAATCACTAAATAGATTATGTTGTTGCCCATGTGTCAATGGAGGTAATAGTCTATGCCTTGTGCTAGATTGGGCACATGGGCATATTGACTAAAAAGGAGCCGACAACTATCAAGATATCACCACCGGCCGCCGTGGCACCCACATCTATATGCACACAACTGTTCCTGAGGCTAGGAGAATTAAAAAGATCTAACACATGGCTCTTGTTTCTTGCATTAGAGTAAGAGAGGAGATCGGTTTCATGAGACATATCCACATACTTGGATATGAACATTTAATGAACTCTACATTTGGTTGCTAAAGAAATCATTCGTAGGCTCAATTGGTATTAGTATGCGTGGATTTGACATGGGGGAAAAATTGGAAAGGATCATTAATGATGATAGCTTATGTTCTAATGTTTCCATAAGCATACACTTGGAGTGTGAAGTATAATCTCCCATGGGAGATTTAATACCATCTTCAAGGAGCCATATAGAAGTAACTGATAGTGGGGGTGGATGTAGAGAAAATTAATGAGGTTAGTTGGTGCTTCGTTAGACTCAATGGAAAGCATCTATAACTATTGGGGAAACTTACAATTGTGTTTAAAAATGATGGATACCCCAATCAAACTGAGGTGCTCGAAGAAGTAATTAGCCTTTCTAGGCTTCATCACCAACTAGAGACTCAAGAAAATCTGCTTGAGGCAGTGAGAATGGTGATCGGGAAGAAATTCCACTTCTCATGCAACCAGACTAGGGCGAATTCTGATATTTCTTTGCACTTCCTTGCCTCACTTCTAGACTTAAATCTCCTGAAGCTTCATGTTTGTTGCTACTACAGATGGTGTTTAAAGCAACAATATTGGTCAATGATGTGGATGTGGTAGCAGTGGCGCAGCCGAGAGTTGGGATCCCGTTACCAAATGGCATTGATAAAATGTTCCTACAAGGTGTGGAGGCAGAGTGGCACCCTTTCATCATGAACTTGAATCTCGAAGGCCTGGCTTGTCATAGGAATTGGGCAACCATCAGCTACAATTTCCTATGCAAGAGGTTGGGATTGAACGAGGTAGCAAACATACAATGGTGTCAAGAGTTCATTGATCTGGTGGAGTCTACCAGATTCTATGATGAACAAGACAAAAGGTGGAGAACAAGTGGATGGATGGAGTTTTGCTTAGGCCCCAAGGCCATTGTCATAACTAGTGTAGATGATACACAATTTTGTTTGTTGAATTTTAATTTTTGGTTTAATTTTGTTTTAGGAGAGGCCCAATAATCATGCAACTTAACTTCACACTTCTAATTATCCTACGTCGAAATTTCAAATCACTCCCACTTTTTTACAGCAACTTACTTGGCAAGTTCTCTGCTTATAACTAAGGTTTTAGGGCCACATCATCAAATATGATGCCACATCAGCATGCATTTTTGTCAAGGTGTCCAAAAAGGCCCCAAAAAATAGTGAGACCAATTCTCATGCATTACATCATGAGTAGTTGAGCGCTAATGTGGTATCACATGATTGGCTGCTTTTTAGATCAAAAGCATACATTTTGTTTAATTATGGGTAGTCAAATCACAACTATTGGACATTATATAAACTTAATTATCAAGTATTATATTTACAAATTAAGTGCATTGGGGAACTATTGACCCCACACAACCATATTAGGCCCTCTATTTGTATAAGCATGTAATGCAAACCAGACTTCACCCAATATCTTTGTGGGCAAAACTAATGTATTTTTTCACTTTTAATATAATACATACAACCTTACTACATTTTACATATCAAAAAGCTTCATAAGCCAATAAAGGTGATGAGCCATGGAATAATCTCTATTGAGGCATAAGTTAGTAAATGTAAATGTTACAAGTTGATGTCAAAGTGTTAATTGATTGGATAAAATTATTCACTTCATATTTTCAAATAAAAGTCCCATTTCCTATTCTTTCATTTAGGATGGCTTTACCAAAAGTGTGCCACTTTTCAAATTGAAAGAACCATATATACAACATGATTCCCCAACTTTTGTATCATCTTCTATTTGGTGGAACACACATTCAATTTAGGAAATTATTGGCTATCATATTTCCTAGGAAAACATATTATTTATTCAAGAAGAATGTTAATCAATTTAAAGAGTTGTTGGACTTTTCTACCATGCAATGTTCTTGGAAAATCATCATGGAGCAATTTGATTGGAATAATAATTACCATTAGTTTATTAACTTTATACAACCCCTATTATTTTGCCTATTGTTTCTATTTTGTTTCCTCTATAATGTATTCGGCAACCCTCCTCCACACCTTATCCTAATTCCTCAATCTTAAGAGGAATGGAAGTGTAGGTTCAATCATAAACCTATGCTAAATTAATTACTCAAATTTGGAAATCTAACTTAAATGCTCTCATAGAAGCCTCTACAATACAAATTATGAGTTAGTGAAAAATAAACTTTTACATTAAAAAAAAAAAAAAATATCATTATCTCAAAATATTATGAATTAATTATTGTGTAACACTATACGTCAATATAAATTGTATTGTTATTTGGAAAAAATTTATTATGAAGATCTCATTGTAAATAATAATTATGTATCTTATTACATAAAGTTATAAACAATTAATGTTAAGCAATTGAAATAACTTTAAACTGCCTATAATTCAAAATTTAATCAATAAAATTAAATTTGACTGACTTGTGATAAATAACTTGTTTCCGTGTAAGCATAAATTTAACACTAAAACTGGCTTAACAAAGACACCTCAAGCTGGCAAATAAAAGATTCAGTCTTCCAAATCTCAGATCTGATGATCGTGCTATCTAACGCTCTTACAATTCTCATACAAACTTACATCTGTACAAAAGTTAACAGACACTTAAACTGAAATACCATACCTAAGCCAAGCCGTTTAAGAATGGATAACAAATAAAGATAAATGGTGGTGTTACAAAACACCATTTGAAACATAATCCTAAACCTCCAGATCAATGGAAGCTCATTTCTTCTTGGGAGACTTGGGCTCCTTTTCCGAAGCGGCAGCAGACTTCTTGGGAAGAAGCACCTGGTGAATGTTAGGCAGAACTCCACCATGAGCAATGGTCACTCCGCCTAACAATTTCCCCAACTCCTCGTCATTCCTGATGGCGAGCAGAAGATGCCTGGGAATAATTCTGTTCTTCTTGTTGTCCCTGGCGGCATTGCCAGCGAGCTCCAGCACTTCTGCTGCCAAATACTCCATCACAGCAGCAATGTAAATGGGGGCACCAGATCCAATTCTTTTGGCATACCTTCCCTTCTAGAGATATCTGCCCACTCTGCTAACAGGAAACTGAAGTCCAGCCTTGAGAGACTTGGACACGCTTTTCTTTTTGGCGCCTCCCTTTCGCCCTCCTTTGCCTACCTTTGCACCTGACTCCATTCTTTCAAATCTGAAAATACTAGGTAATTCGCACTTCGCTCTTTCGATTGTAAAAGAAAGCTCCAGCAACTTAATTTGAATTTGACTTCCAGGTTTATTTATAGGGCTTTTGGATGAGATGGGGATACTTTATCACCGTCAGATTATTTTTAACGCACGGTTCAGATGCATTCTTCTTTGATCCGTGGATCGTCGATTCGACCAATTAAGGCTTTCTTATATTTGAAATTTGGAGGACATATCGTTCCCTCCACAATTCTTTTCGTGCCACGTAATAGTGGAAGCGGTCCCACTGGAGAGAAATACGCGGGAAAACTAAATTTAGGTCAAGGCCTTCACATTTATTTTTCATTTTATTTGATTTTTAATGCAATGTTGCCAATCTATAACCCTAAACTCCTTAAATGAATAGGGTGGAAAATTTAGTAGTTTAATTATAGATGTTATATTTCCACATTTCACCTAGATAGATTAGAGGTTTTTTTGAAGTCACTTATTACATCATATTTCTTAGTATTTTTAAAAAAAATTTATTACAAGTGGTATTAGATCATGATTTATATCATGAAAGCAAGACAATTTTTATGATTTTGAAAATCATTTTTGGAAATTCATAACTCTTTGATTTATTAATTTTATTCCTAATTTTTAAAGGGTTATTGAAGATGATATTAAAGCTACTATCATATAAATTTGAAGGAAAACAAAGTATAATTTGATGAGCTATAATATAATTAAGATTACATTAGTTTTTCCACATAATTTGCTCATAAAAATGAAAATAAAATGAATTTGTTGCTCGTGTGTAGAGGGGTTATCAAGAACATGTTTATGTTGGTACAACCTAGATTTGAGGCCATTTATAGAGTTGAATTCAAGGAGTTATTACAATATTAGGGTTTTCGCCAAATTTGCTCTCAATGCTACAAATCGATGATCTTCTTACTGATTTTTTCTAGGGAGTGAGATAAAGGCCAAGTGGTAAGTTACAAAAGAATCAAATTAATTTCATTTGTTTTGTGTTGTTTATTGCAAAACTATTTTGTTTCATCATGGCAAGGTCTTCCAAAAGAGGCTAAAAGAATATGTTAACTCTGAACACTCGTGATGAAGATAATCCATTACTAGAAAGATGGATACCACACACCAGGGAGAAGAAAAAAACAAGACAAAGGTGCCAATATTGAACACATGCATGGAAGAACAGATGACATACAAGGAGATGTATTGAGCATGCATAACACATTAGAAAATATTAGGGCTTAAATCCACAATTAATTAGGCTCAAAAGTAGATGCTTCAAACAACTAAGGTGGATCATCTAGGTTGGCTAATCTAAATCCAAGTGCTACCACTCATATGGGATCTCATAACTTATTGTCGATTAAGAACATACAAGAAGAAGAAGGAAAAGACCTGAATAAGAATAAGAAGTGGAAAAGGGAGGAGGAGAAGAAGAAGGAAAAGGAAGAGGTGGAGGAGAAATAGAAGAAGAGGGAAGAGAAGCCAAACCAATATCATCTTTCCTTGCATTATCACTACCTGGAGAAATTAATAAAACATTAACTCCTAGAGGAGATCCTAATTAGAGCACCCAATCAATGCTAGGGTACCATATACCATCCTTTACCTCTTCTTCAAGTGCACACCAAAAGTTTAGAGAAATGCAAGAATGCATTCATCCCCAAGAGGTACCCTCTAGTCTTGAGGAGAATAAGGCAAAGGAACAAAACATAATGAAGAGGCAAGCGGATTAGTATAAAATATAAAATAATTAGAGATAGATAAGCTCGGTGTAAAGGAGAGACACATTTTGGAGATAAAGTTAATTTTCCAAACACACACGAAGAAGTTGACAAAAAGGACAATCCTAAAGTATCTCATTAAATGAAAGTATTTTCTAGTCAAAGTTACCACATGGGAAGATGAAATTTTATGTAAAACCATCCATAATAAATTAGTATTGAGGAAAATATTGTTATGAAGATGGGGGACATGATACATCCCTAAAATTGTATATTATGTATTGGGTTATAAGTAATTGGCTTGTGTCTACCTTGACTTTTAAATAAGTTTATAATTATTATTATAATCATGTACAGGTAGTTAGGTCATATCAAGGTTTATAGTTCAGTGTCTAAGTTGGACTAGGTGGCAACCAAAGCATGATTAGGTGTCTATCTAGGAGCAAGTGGCTAGTTGTTATGATTGTTGGTGTAAATAGGTACTTTTTCTAACTAGTAATTAGTGAGGTCATATTTACATGTTAATCCCACTTAGGTCCTAGGCATATTTAAGTTATTTTAAAGATAAGATTTTAGCTTTTTAGCTTTTATTAAATATTAGAGTCCTATGTCATTTAATGATGGCACGTGTCATTTAATGTTTAGAACTTCATCACACCTTATCTATATAAGCAAGGTAATTGTACATTTTTGTAACATACCTCATCACCATATTTGATAGATTTTAATATCAAGCAAGCTCATTTGTTGTATACTCTCTTGTGGGAGGTTTTCATTATTTTTATAGTTGATCTTGGGATAAAGCTAATTTTTAGCTCGTACATGATATCAGAGCATGACCTTGCAATTTCCTTCTCATATTTGAGGGTAGAGTTATTTTTGGTGAGAGATCTTGGTGGTTCTAAGTAAGGTTGAGTATGCTCTTCACTTGCACCAGATGGTGATAGGGAGAATCAAAACAACTTGAAAAATACACCAAATTTGGAGGGTTCCTCTTTGTGGGTTTTTATTATAGGTTATTTTTGGCGTGTGTTGGAGGTAACTTGAGTTCACCATTGAGTCTAAGGTGTCTAAGGAAGAAAATATGGTATTTTGTTTCGTCAATATCTAACATATTTAATAGACCTACGAGGGTTTGAAGTTGGGAGATACTTGTTAGATCTTGAGGGTAGCTAATTTTTTGAAGTGGTTTAAGCCAAAACAAACCTTGCCATTGTGTTCAGAAGGCCCAAAAACCCTAAGATCACCTATCAAATCACCAAAATTAGAGATTTTTATCTCAGTTCCTTAGAGGATTTTTTGTTGTACCATTGACATAAATCCATACAGTACGAATCCATACATTTTGTACGGTTTGTACGCAGGTCATATAGTCAACAACATCAGCAAAAGGTACGATTGTTGGCAAGAATATACTATCAATTTTGTATATGCAAGCATCATGTCATCCTACATCATCTATAGTACGTCAGTATAGGTCAAATTAGGTGGTACATCGTAGTATGTAAATATATTATTCGATAGGTTTTATTTTTGTTTATTAATAAATATTTAAAGTTGTGTTTATAACTCTATGTGGTTAATTCATTGTATGTGGTGCCCACAGTCACATGTCACCATCAGGGGCTCAAGTCCAGCAGGCGGCATAGGTATCCTATCACACCAACCATCATTGAATCCTCGCCCCACAACTACCATGCAAGTGATAATTTTATTTTTTGTACCAACAAACCCTACAATCATAACAATGACCAAATGCTAGCCCTCCAAGGGCTTAAAGTGGCCCTCCAACTACCCAAATTAGGCCTTTTCTCCTCAGAGCATAACTTTTTGCCCAGATATTGAAACTTTGTAAACAATATATCCACAAAAAGCTAGTTTTGTGTACTTCACAGTGGTGCAATTTTTTTTGCGAGATTTTGTTGCAAGTACATTTTATTTCCAACTAAAGTGTTTTTCTCTTTTGGACCTCCGAGCTCATAACTTTTTGCTAGTTTATTCAATTTTGTGATTCCAGCGGTAGTTGAAAGTGTTAGAGGTATCATGCATTATCTAATAATTAATTAATCTTTAATTGATTATTAGTCTAATTTATTCTCGTGCACTTAAGCTAAACCTAGGAGTGTTTTAAGCTTTATTAGTTGAGCTAATATTAGATCATTATGTCTCATCTCATGTGATGTTGACACTTGTCATGATCTAATCCCTTTCTCATTTAGGGTTTTGCTCTTATAAGCACTCAACCCTCATTGTAATTATTTGGAGCTTTCATATCTTTTCGAGAGTCTCTTGGTTCTATAGCTTTTTCTTGTTAAGGAATATTGCATATATTGTTAGCAGATCTCTTGCATAGAAGGTGTATTTGTTTGTTGTTTGATCATGTGGCTCATGGTTTTGTGCTTGTTTCACAATTCTAACATGGTATCAAAGCGTGGATTCAGTGAGCCCCTTCTCGATTTATGAGATTTTTCTTCTTCAACAAAGGTTACAAGCTTCATATCTGAATCCCCTTTGCCTTTTTGCAAATTTTGGAGGTGGACAAAAATTTTATGCATTTTGGTGCAGAATAGACCTCGCCGTTAGATTCAAAGCTATTAAACAAGTCAAAATTGGCTTTTGTTTTGCCTAATTTCGACTCCTAATGGCAGATCTACGAGGGTTTGAAGCAGTTGTTTTTTTTCCCAAAGCCGGAGGGTAGCTGCATTTTCGGTGCATTTTGGCGCAAAACGGATATCACCATAGCGCTTAAAAGGCCCAAAAACCTTAAGATCGCCTGTCAAATTGCCAAAATCCGTGTAGACAGTTTCAGAGGCAAAAAAAAATTTGCTAGGAAGGTCGTACAACCTTCCTAGCACACGGATTGAGGTTGGCAAAAAAACTTATAATTTTTTTTTTAAATTAAACCTTTAAGGGCTACAGTTTTTGTTTAAAAAATATATTAAAAAAATCAAAAAAGATGTGGGGGTAGAAGGTACCGCTTCCCCTCTATCGTGGGCAAGTGGCATAAAATCCCTTTAAGCCCTACCAAGTAGTTGGGTACCACCACTATATGGCAAAGCCACAATCTCCTCGTGTCTTATGCAAGAATGAGCAAGTATTGGGCTCACTCCCCATTCATTTTTTTAAAATATTTAAAAAGAAAAAAAAAATTATTAAAAAAAAAAAAAAAGTTAAATGCATAAAAGTTGTTTTTTCAAATAAAAAAACATGTTTTTTTTTTTTAAATAATATATATATATAATTTTTTTTTTATGTATTTTCTTTAAAAACAAAACATGCAATCTTTTTTTTTGCAAAATAATGTCACATGCTGGTTACCCGGAGGAGATTTTTTTTTTAGACTACTAAATATGATGGACCTTCACATTTTGAGGTATTTTTATTAACTTTGGTGGAGATCCTTTTTTGCCCTACTCAGCCCCTCTTCGTTGGGCTTTTCAGTTTTGCACCTCGTATTCCAAAGGCCATATCTCGACCATATAGTGGTCTTTTCCAGTGCAATTTTTTTGAAACGGGGTAGAATTTTGAGCTCTTCACATTGGTGCAAGTGTTTTCCAATTTGGACTTCTTGTTTTTTCTAGAATTATCTTTTCTCAGTGCTGTTGTTCAATTCTCGTTTTGGAGAATTTAATGGGGCCATATCTTCTACATCCGGACACATTTTTAGGTGTCATTTTTTTTTAAGTGCATGTTTTGATGTGTACTTCATCATGGTGTTATCAGTTTCCTCTTTTTCTATCAGAGAATTGTATTTTCAGCATGTAATCATTTTTTTTGGACATTATGGGCTCCCATTGTATGAATTTTTCATCATGTAAACAAACTGAAATAAAGTGCCACATCAAGTGTATCTTTTATGGGATCTTGCACATCACTTTGTGCCTTATTGTCTCACACTATGTTATAAAGTGCCATGGGGGGATTTGATGTTTTTCCTTTGTTTGCAATCATACCTTTGTCAAGTGATTGTCCATTCCACGACAATAGCCTCATGCGTGTGTGCCTTTTGTTTGCACACCCTTTATATGTGTTAGTACTTTCATATTTACACATTCAGATGTTCTTGATTCTTCTTCATGCACTTCTTTTTGGCATTCAGCTTCAATGTACCTGTCACACCTCTCCCTTGTAAGCATTATGGAGATGTTTCTACTGTTGGTGCTAATGCTTTCTTGGTTTCGCATTGTAGTGATCTATGTATACAATATTTGTTCCTTGTACTTTCGAATGCAGCATACATCAACAGTTGGTTACATGCATTTCAATGAGATGGATCATTTACCACATGGACACTCTTGCATTCCTATTTTTGGAGGTTCTTGTTTCGGCATTACAACAATCATTCTTTGACAGTGTTTGCAGCTTCTTCATGCTTCAGTGGTGTTCTTTTTGTTCATCTTTTATTCCTATCTCCTGGGACAACATTGTCTTGTTTATAGGCTTCTTTAGTCCTTCAGTTGGCTTTCATCTCTTTTTGGAGTGGAGTTTTTTCCCATGAGGTTTTCTCTATTTCTCTACATTATAAAGATCTTTTGTTTGTACATGGGTATCTTACATGGCCTAGTTTGTCGGGACCCATCATGCATTCTTTTTAGGGTTTTTAGCTACTCCCTAAGTTCATCTTAAGGGTGGGTGTTAGAGTTATCATGCATTAGCTAATAATTAATTAATCTTTAATTGATTATTAGTCTAATTTATTCTCATGCACTTAAGCTAAACTTAGGAGTGTTTTTAT
>VDFB02050058.1:0-14101 GCA_007258455.2 Sequoia sempervirens | reverse complement strand
TACCATCAATGCTTGAAGTTTCTCTACAATGGCCTTGAAATTACCATACGAAGTGATCCTGATCCTTTCTACACTAATTCGAGAGGAACTACTAAGCATCCAGTGCCCATTAATCAAGAAGCTTCATCTTCTGCCTCATCACACTACGTTGATCCATCTTCCCTCATAAAATAATCCACTCCATTAACCACACCTTCCAAACCCAAAGTCTAGATCCATGACAAGGGATGTGGGAAATACAACATGGAGAGATTATTTTGTGTTGTAAAGCTTCCTAAATCACCAAAGTCTTATGGAAAACCTCATCCTATTCAGCCTAAAATCATTATCCGTGACCATCAAGTTGGGGGAATTAAGCAAAGAGCCCGTAGGTGAGGACATCTCTACATGGATTTATAGAGATGAAGAAGACATTGAACTTAAACAGTTACTAGTTGAGCAGTATCCAAAAGGGTTGGTAATAATGAAGCAACAAGGATATGATGGACATAGTGGTCTTGGCCTAAACAAACATGAAATAGTGGAACCGATACTGCCTCCTCACCTACCAAAGTACATTGGGATAGGGTATGTACCACAAAAGTGATTCTTCCTAGTACTAGGTTGCCTTCAAGTGAGAATTTTAATGTTTCAAATGAAATTGAGACATTTGAGGAATACTATGCCAAAACTAATTCTAATAAGTGGGAATGGGATTCCTTCATATCTAGTGAATATGACCTATCCGAGACCTTTCGAGAGTTTGAATTATCCCCCCCAACCAATATCATGGACATTAATATCTAGATTGATTCCTTTTGGGATCCTAACTCTACCTCTATCTTTACCATATCTTCCTTGAATCTTAATGATACTGATGATGGTTTACCCCTAATTTACCTGTAATTGATAGATTGGTACCAACAAGGACCACCAAGATTAGACACATGTGAGAATGACGAAGCAATTGTTGAGTTCATGGGACTTTGTGAAGGAATACCAAGTGGGGATCATAAAGTTGGTATCATCATAGAACTTGACAATGCAACATATTTTGGAGAGTCATCTCCTCCCTGTGGTCACAAAAGTGAGAAAAGTGATAAAAATAAAAATAAAAAGAATAGGTCTCTAGGTGAAAACTAAAAGGCACCTTTAGACTATTAAAAACTAAAAATAAAGGACATATACGAAGGTGAAAACCTCTTTGAGGTTCCTATGGATGGAGGGTTGGACAGTCTCCCCATTGACTGAGAGAAATCACCATTGCTAGTAGGAGAATCAAAAGAGGTCAATCTTGGGACAAAGAAAAATCCTAGAATCATTCAATTTGCAACATCTCTAACCACTGAAGAAAAACTAGAGTTCACTATATTCTTTTTAGAAAGACAAGTTAATTATGTATGGCCATATGCCGATATGCTTGGGTTGGACCCAAAACTTGTTCTACATCATCTACCATTGGTTCCAAATGCTAAACCAGTCAAACAAAAATTAAGGAAAATACACTCACAGATCACACTCCTAGTAAACATTGAGATCACACTCCTAGTAAAGGTTGATTTGAAAAAGCTTCTGAATGTCAGTTTTATTCTCTCCATAGACTATGCAGAATGGATATCCAATCTTATTCTTGTCACTAAACCAATTGGTGATATTAGAGTATGCATTTTAGAGATTTAAATAAGACTTGTCCTAAGGATGATTTCCCACTTCCTAATATTGACATCATAGTGGACCTTTTGAGATAGTTTTCAGTATACAATTAGATCATAATTTCCCTTGAAGATCAACATAAAACAACTTTCACTTGCACTTGGGGTACCTTTTGTTGGAATGTTATACCTTTTGGTCTCAAGACTGCTAGAGTGACATATCAGAGAGCTATGAAAACCATTTTTCATGACTACATACATGTACTTATGTAAGACTATTTTAATGACTTACTAACAAAATCCTTAACAAGAGATGGTTATCTAGCAGTGTTAGGCAATATTTTCAAAAGAATAGAAAAATATAAGGTCAGGCTAAATCCAAAGAAGTATGTGTTTGGGGTCTAATCAAGAAAACTCTTGGGGTACATTATTTCTTGTAGAGGAATTGAGGTTGATCCTACAAAGGTAAAAGAAATCATGGATATGCCCCCACCTAACAACATTAGTCATTTGACAACTCTACAAGGAAGATTGCAGTCAATTTGAAGGTTCATTGGCCAGTTGGCAGACAAGATTCACCCATTTCAACCTTTTCTATGCAAAGCAATTCCCTTTCATATGGACTGAATGTTGTCAAGAGGCATTCCAAAAAATAAAGGATTATCTATTAACTCCTCTAGCTCTCATGCATCCTATTGATGGAAGACACTTAATATTATACATATTAGCCACCACATCAACACTGGGAGAATTAATAGCACAAAATGATAATGATGGAAAAGAGAGAGCTATATACTATATCAGTCGTACTCTTGTAGGATATGAGATTAACTATAGTCCCATTGAAAGATCATGACTTGTAGTTGTTTTCACTACATAGAAGCTAAGACATTATATGTTGAGCCATAAAACAAAATTGATAGCTTAGATTTATCCTTTGAAATATCTATTGAGTAAAGGAACTTTAACAAGTTGACTAGTAAAGTTGGTTATAATTTTGAGTGAGTATGACATAGAATATGTTGATTGTAAGGAGATAAAAGGAAAAGTGATAACTGATCAACTTACAGATGTACCAATTATAGTAGACCATCCTCTAGTCTTCGACTTTCCTGATGAGTCTATCTTTGCAATAGAAACTCCTACAACATGGAAATTGTACTTTGATGGGTCTTATAAAAATCATGGTTCAAGGGTTGGAATTATTTTCATGACACCTCAAGGGGATTCCATTCCTAATTCATATATAATAGCATTCTTGTGCACAAATAATATGTCTGAGTATGAAGTGTTGTTGACAGGACTATGTATGGCAATCAAGTAGAAAATCAAGGATCTTCAAGTCTATGGCGACTCCCAGTTGGTTATCCGTCAAGTTAATGATGAATTTGATACAAAGGATGAGAAGCTTACCCCTTACAAGTGCATTGGACAAATTTTTAAGTTGTACTTCAATGATATTTCTTTTGGGAAAATTCTAAGGATTCAAAATAAAGTAGCTGATGCAATGACAACCATTGGATCTCTCTTGGATATTCCTAATAATGCTTCGTAGTATGAGTTCTTGATGGAACAACTATTGATCCCTACATTCGAGGTCCCTAAATCAAAACTCATGTGTGAACTTGTTGGTCTTGAATCTCCTTGGTACAAAGACTTCTATAACTACTTGCATGACTAGATTATCCCTTCTAACTTGTCCACAAACCAATGCAAAAACTTTATTTGACAAGCCTTCAAATATGTCATCATCAGTGATACCCTTAACCGTCATAGACAGCATCCTCCTAAGTTGTCTTGACTCATGTGAAGCACAAAAAGTCTTACAAGAGGTACACAATGGTATATGCAGAGCTCACTCTATTGGTCCTACTCTAGCTAAGAAGCTTATGCCAACAAGATACTATTGGCTTATCATGGAACGTGATGCCTACTACTTTGTGAAGAAGTATCACCAATGTTAGATACATGGAGATCTTGAACATGTTCTTGCTCAGGAACTTCATCCACTTACATCACCTTGGCCATTCTTTTAGTGGAGACTTGACCTTGTGGGAAAAAATCACTTTACTTCCGCTAATGGTCATAATTTTATCCTTGTTGCAATTGACTATTTCACTAAATGGATTGAAGCCATTCCAATGGCCTACATTACTAGGAAGAAAATATCTAAGTCTATCCTTAACTACATCATATTATAGTATGTTATTCCCCAATCCATCATCATAGATAATGGTCTTCCATTCAAGAATCAAGATGTCCATGAGTTATACTAGAAGTTTCATATCCAACATCATTTTTCCACTTCGTACTACCCCTAGGGTAGCGGTCAAGTTGAGGTATCTAATAATACTATCCTTAAAATCTTAAAGAAGACTATCGATGATGTTGGCCATGACTGGCATATCCAACTCAATCTTGCATTATGGGCCTATCACACTAGCATTCGTACTCCCACAGGAGCCACTCCATATTTCCTTGTCTTTGGGTCCGAAGCTATCCTTCCCATTGAGGTATACTTACCATCCTTGAGGGTATCTATGCAACAATTTATTGATGAGGAAGAGTACTATATAGCCCATTTGCATGAGCTTGAGTTATTGGATGAGAAGAGATAGAATGCCTTAACCTACTTATAGCCATATCAGAATTGTCTTTGGTGTAGCTATAATAAGAAAGTTCAAGTCACATACTTTGACATTAGTGACTTGGTTTTGAAGTAGAATCCTAAGAATTAGATGGATCGAGAAAATCCTAGAAAGTTTAAACCCAATTGGTTGGGTCCCTACATCATCATAGTAGCATATGGGTCTAGTGCTTATCAACTATCTACTCTAGAAGGTGAACCATTTCCTTAGCCTACCAACAGTATGCACCTTCACCGGTATTATACATAGCTTCCAGAGAATCCTATTAAAAGTAAAAAAAATATAAAAAAATTAAAAAATTAAAAAAACATCATGCTAATGAAAACCTGGAAAACATGCATCTTGGTGACAACAAGAAAATAGTAAAGATATAATTTTTCCAATAGTGAAAACCACTTTTGTGGTGCTTTGGATAAGTACCATGGTGAAAACCTAGCAAATAGGTGCCACATGTAGTCAGTCTTTGCTCTATCATCTACCATCATTCTATATGGTTTTCACCTCCATCTTCCCATTCTTCGCTTATCATAATAAAGCCTTTTCATCCTTCTCATGGCTTGAGAACCATTGAAATTTAGTGTCATTCGTCTTTCATGACTATCCTTGGCATCCATCAATACCCTCATGCATAATAAGTTGGTCCTATACCTGACTAGGGGCAATCCCTTGACCCGCATCTTTATGGGATCCTACACATAGTATCAGCTTTTAGATCAAAAATCCAAAAATATCATAAAACATCAAAAATCCAAAAAAATCATAAAGCATCAAAAAAATCAAAAAATAGAGTCAGAGTTTTTGTCAGTCCTAGTCTAGTCGAACTACGTTGTCTTTGCACATTGCTACATAGGTAATGCCATCTTTTAATGAGCCTCTAAGGCACTAGGTTAGTTCCTTAGGGTTTTGTTGAGTTGAATCAAACCATGATTCATATCATAATAATGAGTCAGCTTTGGTCAAAGTCAATCAAACTACGATGTCTCTACATGTATAACATAGGCAAGGCCATCTTTCGATGAGCCCCAAGGCACTAGGAAGTGATTTTTTAGTGGCTAATATTCACCAATTGGCTAATATTTGAAATTTGGGAATCCAAAATTGGCTAATAGTTTGAGCTATAATGTAACTTGAATTGCCACATTTTTACAAAATTTTATCATTGCCTTATTTAAATCACCAAAGAAATTATTTTATTAAAAATTTAACTCAAAAATTTGCCACGATATTGGATACATGATTAGATCAAATTCACCTAAATTTTATAAATTATAGTAGAAATCTATATTAATTTTCCAATAGTATATCATAATTACTAGTTTCTTTAGGACTATATTTCTTATCTTTAGTTTCCACCATTGATTTATAATATAATCTAATGGCCCTTGTTGTATTCCATGAGGTAAAATGTATCCACAATCTGTAATGCTCATGGGGCCCACAATTTTGGGTCTCATGAGTGTTATAAATTGTGGGTACATTTTACCTCACAGAGTACGAGCGTCTTTAGATCAATGATCTAAAAAAAATCAAGCCCCATAAGAATTACAAATCATGGGTAAATTTTATCTTGCAAAATACAATACAATGAGGGTCATTATATTATATTTTAAAATAATCATGGCAAGTAAATATTTTATAGTCTACCCCTTAAACCCATCAATAATTTCCACCCTTGGGCCCCTACATTTTGATGAGAATTATTTTTAGATTGGATGGATTGGTGATCATAATTAATGCACTTTCCTATTATTTTTCAAGATTCGTCAAAAAATTCTACAAAATTTTAGTGATGTAAAAAATGCCAATAAAATTAATATTTTTTGAAAAAAGGAAAAATTCGTCAATAGAAATTAATATTTTTTCTTAAAAAAATGAAATATTTGCCATGATTTTATATCTTTTTCTAAGAGAGGTTTCTTAAAGTTATCACTAGCACTAGGTCAGACCTTTAGGGTTTTTCAGGTCTATCTTGCTTGTTATTGGTTCTATAATAAGTTGTTCCTTCCTAGGGTCAACACCTTCAGATGCAAGCAACCATTTAAACCAAATCATGAATAAAAAAATCAACAACCCTACTGGTCTCTAATCAAAATTGGTCAATTTTCTAGTCATCAATACTTATCAAGCCCGTGGTCTTATCATTTTGTCTTATTCAAGATGCATCCTTCCTAATTTTAGACATGGTCATTTATCAACCTTGTCATTTTCCTTATGTAGTATATGTCTTTCTTGAAACCTGGCATGGTCAATTAGTCAGTCAATCTAGCCAACCAATCAATTTGGTCAATTAATCAATCAATATCATCAATCGGTCAATCTTATCAGTCTAATCAATCAATTCAGTCAAACAATCAATCTTGTCAAACAATCTATCTAGTCAAACAATCAATCAATTGGCCAACCTTATCAATTAGGAAAACCTTGTCACTCACTCAATGAGTCAAACTTGTCAATCAATCAATCATTCAACCTCATCAATCTTATTAGCAAATAAACTTTGGCAAACGATCTAAATGGTTGTTGACTCTGTTGGTCAAGTTGATCTTATCTTTTTGATTGGTCTTTGGTCATGTTACTATGTGCCTCGAGGATGTCCCAAGAAGGATTTAGAGGAGCGATGATGGATCATGGCCTTATTTATTTTTTATTGCTATTTGTGGTTTGTCTTTACAAAAAGAATGGGACAATTGGGTCCTTAGTATGAGTCATGGCATTCCTTGTCTGTTGAATGTTTGTTTTAGCAAACGGATAACATTGCACACCTTGATCTATGTCATACCATGGTGTTTCTTGTCCATTTTCTATAATTTTACTGCCCAATGATGATAAAATATGCAATTCTGACATCTATTAAGCAAGAATATCAATCCCTTGGAAAACTCCATGTTAACATCCATCTTCTCCGCACTAATATCCATCTTCTCTATGCTCTCACCTCTTCTATCCGCAATCATCTTGATGGCATTTTGTGACACGCAAAAACATCTTGTATGCATACTCATGTTAGAATCATCATAGGCATCATCTTAAACATGTTGGTCATCCATATTGCATCTAAAAAATACAAAAAACATAGATAGCATTATCATACATACATGCATACCTGCATCCATATAAGCATAACAAGTCATAATCACATAATATCATCTTACATTTATAAACCACTAGCATATATTTTATTGCATACATATCACATTTGCATATCAAAAAGGAAATCATGCATAATCATCGTGTTTCATATACACCATCCATATTCATATTCATCATCCATCTTATTGCATTTGCATACATCATATATACATATCCATATTGCATTATTTCATAATCATAAAGCAGCCATAATATCATAAAGCATACATCACATGTGCATCCAAATAAGCATCATAATCATATAAAACCATCCTACATATAGCAATATAAATTAAGTGCATCCATCCATACATCATAAGATAGAGAATCATATATAATCATAAACCATAAACCATCAACCATAACACATCATAACATATAGGACCATATCATAATCATATAAATGTATAACATCATAATATAATAATCCATCATATCATAGAAACATTCATAATAAACAACGCATCAAATAGTCATTGCCAAAATCATGTATCTTGCATATATATATTAAAAAATCAAGTGTCACAGTATAATATCAGAATGATCTAAAAAATGGAGCTCACACGCTCAATCAAAATATACATTTATATGAGTGTCTAGAGCATAATAAAAAGAAATATCTAGCCAGTTCTCCCTTCTCTCCTGATGGGGATGGTCCTTTGGAGGGAGGTTGTCTATCCTTTGGCTGTTGGACGAGTTGGACAAGGTGGTCATCCATCTTTGCCTCTACCTCTTCCTCCCCTCCTCCCCTTATCCAAATAATCTTCTCCATCCTACCCTCCACCTCCTCTCCCTCCATCATCTCGCTACCCTCGTCCTCGGCCTCGTAATCTACCTCTCAGACCTCTCACTCGCCTCTATACAAGTGCAAGTTGATCTAGATCTATGAGTGGCATGGGCTATGTTGTGCCCACCATGCATCGTACTCTGGCATGGTGCTTGCATTTTCTATCTCTTCCCCAACTCTCCACTACACTAGCTACAGTCCATCTATGTCCTACTCTATCATGGCAACAAGAATAATCATCCCCCATGGCTAGATCTCTTAGATAAACTAAGAAAAATCTGTAGTACCCACCAATAACCCCTGCTACTCATCGAACTATCAATGAACCCACTTTGAAAGATACCTCTCTATGATATGTTAGATTTGTACAATCTAGCCAATCAGATTATGAGTCTAGTGGTAGTAGGTAAAATGGTCATCATCATACACGAATGGAGTGCAGTCCTTGTATAGCCTCTAGGTGAATGAATCTAATATTTCAATGGTATTCCTCTAATATCCAATGTCCCCAACATGTGTTTTGGTAACCACGCCTCCAAAAATGAACACATAAGGTAATCCTACCCCAAGTTGTCTCTGGATAGTTGGTCAAAACACTATGATATGCTCCCATCCCAAACCAAGAGAAGTGTAGTCCCATAGCTAATGCTTTGTGCCCCTCAATAAGCCATGTTGTGGAGCTATAAATATAACATGGCCAACATGCATGGCCTCCAAGCATAAACCACACCTCAGGTAAGCATGCCAACTAGCATCTCTCCCCACCTGATCTGAAACCCATGTCCCATCAATCAGGGTACACTACTCCACCAATAATGTTGCACAAGACAACAATGAAGAGGTCATATCTCTGCGAGCACATCCCAATAGATCTCATACTCCTCCACTCCTAGCTTAGTAATGTCATTGTGTTTGAAAGCACTCACAATAGCAACATACACCCACTCCAAATCATACCCGCTCCAAATCATAAGACAGGTGATTCCCATAGATTGGAAGTCAGAGGATCTACAACACATCCTCTAAGGTCACTGTGGCCTCTTCTCCGAGAAAGTGGAATGAGCTAGTCTCTTAGTGCTATTGCTTGGCCAGAGTAATCAATAAACCCCTATTAGCCTAGATTGTGGGCATGAAAGTGATGTAATACAATCCCAAGGAAATAAGTTGATCCCTCTAGTCTTCCTCTATCCACTCTCATAGTTTGAAGGTTGATGGATAACTCTCTTGAGTGTAAATAGAGTCTAGTACAACCTGTGATCACAAGCAAGCACATTATTTCAATCATAAAGCATATGCAAACCTATTTGACCTTGGTTGTAGAGAAAATTCTATCTAAATTCGGCAAAAATTTAAACAAGCAAATATGTCGCATTGTCTAGCATATGCATGTCAAAAGTCAAATGTGTCACTTTATCCATAAATGCAGTGCAATTTTGCACGTGTCAAACACCATATCAAATGTGGCATTCAAGATCACAATTGCATCTTAAAATTGCACATGTGACTCAAAACCTCGCATGCATCACTAAACCCTATAGTTGCATTGCAAAATTTATTTGCATCACAAAAAATGATTTGTGTTTATACCCTATGCACTTGCATCACATCGAGTAGATGCTGTGAACCACATCCACTTATGGTGAATGCAATAATAAATGCAGTGAACAAGGTTTTCTGCATCTATTTTCTCACATTCAGAGCCCTAAGACTACCAAAAATTGAAAAAAATACAAAGCAAGGCTAGTGTACTTATCACGTCCCTCGAGTTCTCTAGTCGTCTAAAGGTCCTGATCTAATATCATGATGTGCAGCGTGTGGTACTGGCGACATCTTGGTAGCAGCTTTGTAGTAGGTTTTCACTCACTCTCACTATTCACTTAAGGTTAAAATGCACAAATGACTATTTTTAGAAACTAAATGACATTTTTACCTTTATAAAATGGGATTTTTACCTCCCTTTTTCATTGGCTACGTCCAATGTTGAATCCAAACCCTAATGTGAACTTCTAAGAGGCCTAAAATTGAAACCTTTTGCTATTAGTGCACAAAATTTTCTTGTCGAATTTTTTTTTCACATTTTTCAAAAAAATTCAAAAATTGCAAAAAAAATCGAGGGGCATAGGTCTAATCCCACCTTTGTGGGGCACTGCTTGGGGCATGTTAAGTTGAATTTTTCCTAATTATTCTTTGACACAATGCTCAAAATCACATTGTCAAAGATGGTCACTAAAAATGTCTCGAGCCTCTGGCCATTTTTCTGCATTAATTTTCTCTCTTTCTATAATTGAATAATTTTAATTATTTGATTAATTTCTCGAGTCACATTTGGCTATTAGGTTAACATATTTAATTATTCATCCTCCATTATTCATCCATAGTTAAATAATTATTTAATTATTTGACTATTCAGTTAACATCTTCCCCTATTACTAAATAATTAATCTGATTTAATTATTTAATATCCTCATTTCTATTTCCTCCATATTTAATTAAATGGTTGAATAATAATCATTTTAATTAAATATCATTTCCCACTTTCTCCATAAATGAATAATCATTTTTTTCCTTCACATCCTCTCCCAAATTAAATAATTATATGATTATTTAATTGCTAAGATTCCCTCTCAAATTAAAAATTATTATTTGATGCCTCCACTTTCTCTTTCAAACTTCAACCGTTGATACCCTCTGGTCTTCTTTCAATCTTGACCATCTATCCTTAGACATCTCTAACCCTGCCACTATGTGGTGCATGCAACCATAACTATTGATCTTGGTATCTTTTTGGCTTTCAATCTTGACTTTCCATTCAAGGATTTTTTCTATAAAAGAAGGTTGTTTCCCTCATTCCAACCTTACAACCACTATCTCTAAATTTCTTTCTATCACATCACTGTCACTTGCAGGTATTCAAATACTTAAAAAACTGAGGGCAAGCTTGCACATTGAGAAAAATGGAGGAGATGCAAGGAAGGTTAATCAATTTCAACATGGGAAGTTTGGTATAACTTTTTTTATTCATTTTATTTCTATTGTTGATTATGCTTTCTTGTTTGGATTGGGATTTGGGTTTAGATTTTAGGTAGTTGTGGTTACTATCATTGGTCTTTGCCTTCCATCATGAATTTTAAACCTTCCTACAATTACCTTTCCAAGTTCAAAATCAAAGAGACCGCTTAGAATAACATTCCTTGCTTTACCATTGTTCTCATAATCCTTGATCTTGTCATCACTTGTGAGACCATTAGTAGGCATAGTATATCCTTTTCCAATTGACTACTAGACTTCCAATCTAAGAGAAATGATTCTGTCTTGGCTTTCTAGTAAGTATAATTTGTTCCATCGAACATAGGAGCTTTGCCACAACTCTAATACCAATTGTTAGATGCATAGGACAATTGAGAAGGGGATGAATCAATTCTATACTTAAAACATCAATCCCTTAATATTATTCAAATCCTTATCAATCTGTAAACCCTTATCATGCATTAGTAGAATATAAGCATATGAAATAGTAATGCAAAAACAACCAAACACATGAGAACACTAGATTTACGTGGAAAACCCAAGGGAAAAAAATGGTGATGATTAGCTCATATATATACGAATTGCAACACCGAATACAAGTAGGCTCACTACCAAAATGAATCACTGTCCAAAATAAAGAGAAATAGAAGATTGCTACAAATATATTCACTATCTCAAGGCAACTGGAGAAATCCACCATTGAAAATTTATTCCATCTGCAACCTTTGACTCATTGCCTCCAACAACTTCAAGCACACTAAAAATGTAGACCCTTCTACTCACTATATTAGAGTCATAGGCTTAAGCTCACACTTAGATCACCATACTTGATCACATTCACATCTTTGACACTTGCCATATAGATCCACACTCATCTCTAGCAATTAACCATGCTTTTATACCATCCACAACCAAAACAATTTTAATTAGGTTAGCCTTAATGAAATGTATGCACCTCAAACATGCAACACCAAAATAGGTGAGCACCAAACACTTTTGCAGTGGAAATAAGTGAAGGAAAACCATACCAAGGGCTAACTAGGGCCTAAATCTACACCGACATGCATCGCCACACTTCCACAAATAGATAACAACTTCCACAATTAGCATTAGCACCCAGGTCAACCAAACCTACACTAACACTAACAAGCGGCCACATCCACGCTACATCAATGGTCTACTGGAACCAGTAATTCAAAAGGAAGTGCAGAAGCTGCTATCTGCTAGAATCATATTTTCAGTTAGACATTCAACCAGGGCTGCAAACTTGGTTCCTGTAAGAAAAAAGAATGGTGAAATCAGACTTTGTGTGGATTTTAGGAACCTTAATAGAGCATCAGAAAAAGATAATTATCCAGTACCCTCACTGGATGAAGTACTTCAAATTGTCAATGGATCTCAGATGATGTCTTTCTTGGATGGCTACTCGGGATACAATCAAGTTATGGTGCACTATGAGGACAGACATAAAACTACTTTCACCACCAAGTGGGGCAATTTTTCCTATAGGAGAATGCCCTTCGGTTTGATTAATGTTGGAGCCACATTTCAGAGGGCTATGGACATTTCCTTTAACGACATAATTGGTAAATGCATAATCATTTATATGGATGATTTGACAGTCTTTTCCAAGAAGAGAGGAGACCACATAATGGACTTATGTAAAGTGTTTCAAAAGTGTAGGGAATTTGGTATATCTCTCAATCCCAAGAAATACATCTTTGGAGTTACAGAGGGAAAATTGTTGGAGACCTTTGTCATCACAGGAATTGTGTAAAAACTGATATGAAATATTGAGACAAAAATAAATAAACCAAATATCAAAATAATAACTATGTCTCAAATAAATAAATAAGTAACAAAACATATATATATATAAGCAATTTAATTACAAAGATAATATTACAATTATAAATCTAAATATATTGAATAAAAGATGAAATACAAATATATATAAATATTGAATAACATATGAATATAAATATATCAAAATAAATATAAGTATAAATATTGAATAAAATATAAATATAAGCATATTAATATAAACACCTAAAAACAATATAAATAATAGTCATCAAATACAAAGCTGAGTGATTAATCATAAGCAGCAAGTCACGTCCCTCCAAAATGAAAGAACACAACCTTCCTTAAAGAAGCGCATCTTTTCTCATTGAGAAAAGGATATAAAGTAAGAGGAAGTAAGATGGTGAGGGACATCAACGAATGAAGGAGAAAAATAAATCACGGGAGCAACAGAAAAGGATACCCTTTGGAAATCACATATTCTGAGAGATTAAGCGGAATTTAGGCAAAGACAACCAGCGGCCTGAGGAGGAGAGAGTGGGAGATTAAAGCATATAAGAAAAAAGGGAACATAGGAAAGAGGAGGGAGTACGGTGGAAGAGAGAAAGGGGTATCTGCAGACCCATCCAGACAGAAAGGTAATTTCTGTTATAAATTAAATAATTATTATTTATGTTGAAAATTAATCAAGAATAAATAAATGATACTAAATGAATAAATTAAAGAGTGTAGTAAAGGTTGGTATTTGTCATATAGTATTTAAAATATATATGACGAATACAAATATGTTAAATATAATATATTTCCTGTATATGCAATTCATATGTTAATAAATATATTTTATGGTAATTGATAGTTATACATATATTTGTGTATCATATTCAATTATGTGATAATGATTAATTCATGACTCTAAGAACTAGATTATGATTTCAAGCTTATGTTAATAAAAGATAGATACTAATAGTTGATATTTGATAAATATATTAAGTACATTAGGATGTATGAATATATTTGAATATATATTAGGCTGAATAAGTATGTGAGAATTAGAGTGACAAATAACAATTGGTGAG
>VDFB02050057.1:0-24276 GCA_007258455.2 Sequoia sempervirens | reverse complement strand
ACTCCTCTTTGCAAGGAAAGTGTTCTCCACCAATCCAAGTCTCTCCCTTGACATCTCAAACTTCCAAAACTGAAATAAAAAACTAAACAAAATTGACTCCCGCTTTCTGAGAGAATCCTCTAGCAACTGAAGTAATAATCTCATCAAGGTCAACTCCCTCCTTCTAAGAGAATCTTCTTCCAATAAATTGGTCCTAGTAGATTTCAATACTCTCATCAGTTGCATGCATGTTATCAATAAATGATTCCATGGTAAGTTTAGAAACTACCTCCACAAAGCTGGAAGGGCACTTCTCAATCATGGCATCCTATCATATACCTACTTGACTGGATGAGCATGTAACTTATAAAAGTCATCAAACTCCTATGGCCAAATCTTGGCCAGTTTTAGGATTGCATTTTCTAATGATCACTTGCAAGCCATCAAACTGAATGACACACTATAGATCTATCATAGAGGGAACTAAAAGAAGACTCTTTTTAACCAGGAACATACAGGACATCATCTAGCTCAAAGGTATCACCTAAAGGCATGTGGAAGGAGACGATCCAATCTGGTAACTATACAAGTAGCATCATTGCCCCACTCCACCTATATGCTATCCTCTTGTTCTTGAAGTTTGTTGAATGCCTTCATGTTGAAGGTCATGTGTCTTGATGTTCCATTGTCCACACACCACCCAACACTAGAAACGGTGTTAGTGGATAGGCCTGACACCATGAGAAAGTTCTCTCAAGTATGCTAACTTGTCCACTCTGGCTGAAGTTTCTGCACTCCCTGCTAACTCCTATTTCTGCTGCTTGCCTTTCTTCCTCTCAAAACACTAAGATGCATCATGGCCCATATTGTAGCACTAGAAACACTTCAAATGACTTGAGCCTTTCTTCCCAATGTCTTAAAAATCCAATTTTTTATTGTTGCCGTTGTACCCTTTCTTGAGTCCTCCTTTCTTACCACCTTTCCTCATCTTCCCAATGAGGGCTAGGTTGTAACTCTTTTTTGATCTAGTTGAAACAGTCTCCAATCTGGTCTCCTCTTGGATAGAATAGAAATACTTTTAAGGTCCACAAGGCCAAAGACAGCCTATGGGATTAAATGGGTAGATCATCCCAAAGCTTCTTAAATGTAGGAAGCTTCTCACTAGCACAAAGACCCAAACAAATGGGTCCCAAGATGGAGAGAACACATTAATAGCTATGGTACAACTCATCATCCAACACCTTTACACCGATAGCAGTGTGGTGATCGAATCTTGATTATCTTCATGACATAACTAACCACTTTGTCTATATCACTCATGTGTGTGGTACTAAGCTTGTTCTTTAGCAATATCTTGTGAGAAATATTCACACTACGGTAAAGAGGGAACAAGGTACCATACATTTTTTTTTTATGTCTTCTTCTCTGTGATGTGAGGAATCAAATGATCCTTCATCAAATCTAGAATGATTTTCTTTGCCTTGTCCAACTTATTCTTATGTTCGGCTAACCAAATAAGGTCAGTAGGAGGTGCAACCTTCGTCTCCACAAAACTCCAAAGATCAACCTACTCCAATAGCATCTACAATCTACACTTCCAAGGTGTAAATTTGGAAGCGCCCTCTAGACAATCACACTCTCTGAGATAGAGACTATTCATACCTACAACTCTTGGAACAGACCAAAAACAAACAGATTGGTCAAAAATAACTCAAAACAACAGCCTATCACAAATGTGGATCAGCATTCCAATCACTCATGCACTGAGGGCATCCCACTGTACAACCTTTCATAAGTCCAGATCTCTTCAATCACTGAAGACGCTTGGGCATCTTACCCACTGACAAAAATCGGCCAACAATCTTAGGTTAAAATCAATTGAAACTTTTCAATCACTAGAAGATTCTGGGCATCACACCCAACAATCTATCATAGGTCCTTGTGCCTTTCACAGAGGATCAGCATTCCAATCACTCATGCACTTAGGGCATCACACTGTACAACCTTTCATAAGTCCAGATCTCTTCAATCACTGAAGACGCTTGGGCATCTCACCCACTGACAAAAATCAGCCAACACTCTCAGGTTAAAATCAATTGAAACTTTTCAATCACTAGAAGATTCTGGACATCACACCGAACAATCTATCATAGGTCCTTGTGCCTTTCACAGACATGGACTGGCTTCAAGGGCTGAAGCTTAAGCATCACACCTGCTGAAACCCAAACAACTCCCTCTTACAAGCAGCATTCCTTTCCATTCATGGAAACCTTGGAAGATTTCAGATTTACCACTCTGATACTATGTTAATTTTCAGACTATGGTAGGCAGATTCTACACTCAGAAAATTTAGTCCTAAAACCATGTATCATGAAACACATAAACTTCAATCAAAACAACAATCTCTAACTATGCTAATCTACAAACACGTACTGCTGAAAATGTGAACAGCAAATACACAATATTGAACTCTCAAACCTGCAACTGTCCTCTCATTAAACCTGAGAAGAAATACGCTGCACTAGAATGAAATTTCAGTTAAGAGACTTTATATGCATCATAATTGAAATTAGAATATTTGCCCTTAAAATAGACAAGTGCACTATCAATCTAACTAAGAGAAACGGGGTCAAGTTAAGTTTACAACTCACTGGAGTGACACTCAGTTTGACTAAACAATCAACTAGTCTGACCAATCAATCAAACTAATAAAACAACAAATAACTCTTAATCAAAGAAGCTGAACTAAGTTACATCCACAAATCACTCAAGCCTCATATAGTTAACTGGGCCTTAATCTCAAAGAAGACTCCCTACATAGCTGGGCCTTATTCTCATAGAAAACTACTTGCATAGCTGGGCCTTATTCTCCTATATAACTACATCCTCTCCATGCTGGTCTCTCAGCTGCACACAGGTCTGGATCTGTTGCTGTCACTGCTGTGCTATCACTGTGTGAACACTGATGGAGCAACTCAAGGTAAGAACTCTACAGAATGATCACATTAGGCAGCTAGTGAACAAGATTACAAGTTAAATGCATTTCCATTGGCAATGTTCCAAAAAGCTTCATGGCTTGTTCTAGACTGACACTGTCAACCTGAGGACCATAATGACATCTAAAAGGGAACTGATTGCCCTTGGAGCCTTAGGAAATTACATTTTAAAGGGGCAACCTATTATGAGAGACCTTAGACAGGTCAGCCACATTCACTCATATTTCATAATAAGTACCGTAAAAATCATGCAAGTGCCCTTCTTTCTTACATCCTATATAGATGAGCTTAAGCAAAGTATTTAGAGAGATTAGAGACACATTAAATTAATAGTGAATATTATTTTTTTCTTGAGACAAACTCAAAACTACAAAAAAGAAATGTTTTAACTTGATTTGGGGATCAAACAAAAGCTACAATGATTTGTACATCATAAATACTTTCTGTTTTGAAGAGACAAAGATTAATCAATTGGCTTTAGAATATGAGAATCAAACCTTTATTGTAATATATGACTGTTACAAACCGACTGTTATGAACCCACTAATATTTTCAATTTTTCTGTCCTAGATCTGACCAATTGTCATAAAAATCATAAATAACACAGTAATTCTTAAGCCAAACAAGGTAGGAAACCACCATCAATCAGGAAATGTGAAATATGCAACCACATAAAAAATAAGAGAAAGTTAACCTTCTGCACGAGCATTGGATCGCTGAGTTTTTGTAAATATTGACTTCTCAAATGCTAATTTGCTAGCAAGGGTGTCCCAATCATCAGTATAATACTTCACTGCTACTCGTTTGCCTTCTGAATCCAGAAGCAAAATGTTCTTAACCACTGGGCAGGACTCCTGTATCACAGAAATAGCTTGTAAAGATAAATTGATATTGAATGTGAATTATTCCCTTGCCAAATCATCTGAAATTACCTAATATTTGATGATTTAAAATGGTAACCTATAAGAGCAAAAAACAAATTGGTCTCCTCTAGACTCTTACAGGAATTAGAAATATGTCAAGGCTTATTATTTTCCCAAATTAGTGAAGGTTTAATATTTTTGCAAATGAGTAAAGGTGTATTTTTCTCATTCCATCAATAAAGAGTTACAAATATTGCTGGCATGAATGACAAACTACACCAAGAAGAGATTGCAAATTGAAGATTTCCACTGTTGAAGTGTTAGAATAAAATATAACTAAAAACTCAGTGACTTGAAATTATCATCAACATATCCATGCCATCTTGGTAATCTAATCAAATAAACACAGTGCAAGTAAACAATGATGATTTCTTACAACAGTTACTTATAGCAAAGAATTTTGACAAAAGGTAAATAAAAATAAGTATACAAAATTTGTTGCATGCACTTTTTCCTGGAAAATAAGCACAATTTTATTAGAATTTGTTATACGCAATAATATATACCAATTATCCTTAATTTCAATTTCAAAATGCTCAATTATATAAAAATTTGTAAATTATAGCAAGGCATTTTCAAGTTGTATAAAAGTAAAATCCAGACATGGAAAATACAGTATTTAAAGAATGGCACACCAGAATATAAATATAATATAAAATAAAAAAGAAGAGGCAATTTCAAATCTTGGCACCAAGAATACAGAATTTTCATATTGGCAATTTTTGGCTTGATTTCAAAGCACAGTAGCTGCAACGATGAAATCCCTGGCAATACCCTCAAAGTTAGGATGAAAACCCTAACATTTTCCTTGGTGTTTCCACTCAGACCTGCAGCATACTGATCAGATCAAATTTTGAACTCCCCAGGACAAGGAATTACGCATCATTGTTAAACCTGCCCTGAGCTAGGTGAGGATCAGGCTAGTGCTCCAGGCCACAGGCCATATAATCACCACTCAAGAGGCACCATTCCCAAAGAGAAAGTTGGCAGCGCAGGGGTGGTTACTATCCACCACTAGCTGACAGAGAGATATGGAGAATTCACAGCAGGGAGATCCAACTGGCAACCAGGTTGCCAGTGATTAAGGAGGCGCATTCATCCCTCATCATTGGTGGACATACCTCACCATTCTACCAGCAACCTCAAATTGGAAGCATTCAATGCCAACACCTCTACAACTATATCTATCCATATCAACCTGATAACTACCAGGCCTGCCGCTCCTGCACTCAAATCGCCACCCCAGCTGGACGACATATGAACAGCACACAGTGACTGTATGTAAACAGCAGGTGATCCAACCAAATAAGGCAGACATCAGACTTGTATCAGGTGTGAGGGACCTAGTTAGCTAATTGATTTCTACCATTACAAATGTTTATTTTCTTGAATCTCAAGCTGGAGAAATATTGTATGAAAGACATCAGGCTGCTGTGTAGTCCCTGAATTTATCAGATCTGAATATTTTAGGCTTTGCAATATATTATTCCATCTCTGTTTGTTTACCAGCCCTTCAAAGTTTCTGTGGTTTGTTGTTTTCAGTTACCCTCGGCGAGTGTTTGAATGTCAACAAGTAAAAGATCAGATTATCATTATATATATACACTTACAGAAATATCACAGAATGTCCACCCAAAAACTTGAATTGTTTCTTTATTATTTGCACTTCATATTTGAATTATCGATGTTGTTGTCACTACTAAACAAAAAATGCATTGGAAGAATAAAACAAAAAAAACAAATAGCTTCTGGTAGATTAGAGAATCAGGTTAAAAGAAGAAAATCCATCTTAAAATGCTTTTAACCTGTGAGCTGTAAAAAAATTCAACAGAAAGAATATTAGGAATAACATGTATAAATGGGTACGGTGAGAGATATAATTGAGCCTTTGGGATTTTAATCTTTGGCAGCCTCAGATAATATAGTTGGTGAACAAAATACATCCAGCCTAGGGTTTTATTGAATTTACAGTCCACTTCAACAATGATACGTCTTCACCAGTACAAATTCTCAAAAATCAAGGGTGTATCTATTAGTTCTTATTGCCCAGAATTTCAATTCATTAAAAAGCTAAAATGATGAACATAGCGCAAACAAGCTTGTCAAAATTATTAGAAATACACATTATGTAAAAACTTTAAAACAGTGCAGCCCAAGTGTTTGATAAAGTAAAAACCATCAGCTGTCCAAAAAACATGAACAACTAAGGTAAAAAAAAAACTATTTCAGTTTACCATATGGATTTGCCGTTAAAATATAAATCTATATAAATAAGCTACGGCAGCAATGAAGCGGTAAGTTGCTAAACCTGTCATGGCAATGCCCCTGGATCCTAAAAGATGGGTTCGTCTGTTAAATTTAGTAATATAACAATTCATGTTTGTTTACAGCGTACTTAATCGGTGTATCGAGATTATACGCTCAAAGAGCCATGCGCCGAGCCAGCAACGGCAAGCTTTGCCATCCTGACTCGCCTGAACCACCTTAGAGAAACTCTAAGAGAGTTGCAGATCTCTGTTAGTAAACAGAAATTTAACTTCTGCCAAATTTGCCCCAAAGAAAATAGCATTTACTACGAATAACGAGATCTGTGACCCTATAAAGATCTGCAACCCTAGTTGGAGTTTTATTAAACTTTATAATCCAACATCGGCAATTACGTGGTTAACGATCCTTATGATGCAAATGAACTAGGTTCTATGAGATATCTGGCATCAGAACATAGGATCAATTGTCCAAGGATAACCAATTATGACGGAAAACAACAGATCTGAAGCGTCTTACCTCCATGTTGAAGATGGGTGGACTTTCTATTGCTCTTCTTTCGCGCAATGCAGTGGACTTCGCTGCAAAGGTATAATTGGACCGCCGCTTTCAATGACAGCTGCAGATTTCAAGCCTGCCAGCGCCAAACTCTATACAATCGATTGAGCCCGGCGATTAATGAGACCGGCAATCAGAGCCAAAATTTGAATGTAGTAATGTCATCTAACAGCAGACCAGGTTTTTATATGTATAATTAAATTGTATCTATAATTAAAAACAATAACACGAATTATTTCAAAAGAAACAGCAGCATGGAAATTGAACTTCCATACTAATATAGACCTGGAATTTGATGGTTTGTGGGCTGTTTTTTCAATTTTAGGTTTCTATTTTATAATTTTAAAATTAGCATATATATTTTATAAATAATTTATACTAGCATTTGTATTTAAAGGAGGTTTAGGCTTACGTCAATAGAAAACTATATGTATGTTAATATGTTAGAGAGTACATGTTTGTGTGTGTATGGATGTAATGTGTTGCAAATTCTAGTTGTATGTGGTTGGATTAAACAAGTAATAATAAGTGCTAAATAATGGAATGAAATAAACTTAGACAAATTTAGATTTTTTCCTTAAAGAAATTAAGTATTATCTAATTTTGAAATATTTGCATACAGATTTAAAACGTAAAGCAATGCAAATGAAAAAAAAAAAGCTGCCATCAAATTGACAAAAAAACATTGCAAATGGAAATAGAACGTTCCCATCTAGTTGGAAAATCAATATTTATCTGGTGATAAGTGAGATTTTAGAGGCTTTCACCTCATATTTTGGAGGCTTTTACTATTGAATGGCAACTGGTTTACCAACTAAAACTTGTTTTCTGATGACTCAACAGTGATTTGTAGGCGTGAGACTTGTTTCAGACTCAAATCTCACACTATATGTAGCCTATCGGCTAATAAAATATGTCAAGATATATCATTTTCAAGGTTTTTATTTTTTAAATAATTCTCTCACATTCAAATATATAAATTACACATTTGAGAAGGATATATCATGGCGTATTTTATATAGATTTATTTATTGTATATAAAAAAATAATTGAAACAAATTTGGATCCATATGTTATATCATTTTTTTCTAAGCCTTTATTCTATCTTCTTTTCATATTTATTTGGCAAGTTGTCTTTCCTTTTTCATTTTCTCATAATGGTCATATGCGAATGGTGGCATAATTTTTAATCCTTCCAAAGACTTTACACAAGATATAGCCACAAATGTCATTCATGCTCTTTTTGTGTCGTCAGTAAATTCTATAAGTGAGTTTTTGTGGCTTGACAAATTTGATGACAACAAATGCAATAATGAAAAATGGATCTCCAAACTCTCTTCAATCCTCTTCAGACCTCTAACCTACACATTCACAAAGAGGGAAGATGTTGTGCCATATAGGGGCTTGCCTTAGTCAAACCCCATGTAAGTTTTTCCACTTTCACAATGGCAATGTTGATAATAAATGGATAATTGAAAGGAAGGAATGATGAAATCATAATGTGATGCAACTCACTACCCTTCAATAGTTGTCTTGAAGGACTAAAGTCATACACATATCCTCAATGATTTGGATCTTTCTTGCTTGAATACTTGAATTCTTTATAGACCTACAAAAAGATGTTAGCCTTCACAAAATAATGACAACATGATAACATAAACTCACAAAAACATTGACATGATGCTTGGATCTTGAATTGCTCAAATGAAACTCTGATAATGTTGCTCTTGAATTGACCTTGAATTATCTTAATGTTCACCTCTTGCTAGATAGATCTCAAGTGATGCAATAACTAGGTATTTATAGGTGTTTATCCAATTTCCCAAAAATTAGATTCCAAAAGCCAACACTTCATAAATTTGAATTTTGGATGTTAAAATATTGTCGACAACATATTTAAATCTGGGTCTTATCTAAGAAGAGGGACTTATTCACCCATGGGCGAATGGGTCATGGCCCAAATTTTCAGGACACTCAAAGTAGAGGATAAATTAATGATTAGATGTATTTATTCAATGTTTTTCCTCCTTCAGAAAATGGCAAAAATCAGGCTTTGGAATGCATAATTTGGTAAATTAGAAGCTTAATTAAGTCCAATAAATTAGGACGACAAAACATAATGTGAAATTGTTAAGGTACACAATTTTTTAGACTACACTTATCATGTTCTTGGCAACCCTAAAACCTTTGCTACTATTGCCTTTGCAACATCTATTCTTAGGCCTTTGACCATAGCTTCATCATTTTGCAAAGTTCTTGCAAACTATTGAGTCATAATTTTATTAAATTCAATTGATTGGAGAAAATAATCCAATCATCCAAATTGTTGAAAATTTTGAAGACATTGTCAATCTTCCAATATTAAATTGTGTGCTACTAGTTCTCTTCCGATGATATCTCCTCCCATTGTTGCAATATTTATAAGCTCTGCCAACTTCTACTACTTCTTGTTGTTTCTTCAAATACTCAGCTCCTTGGATGTTACTCTTTTATGCTCTGAACTTATTATGGTCATTTCCTTATGGCTAATGAAGGGAAATGAAGGGAATTGATAATTGTATGTATTCCTTTGAACCTTGTTTTCAAATAAAAATTTTTGGTGATGATAATTAAACGTTTTTCCTCCCCCCAACTTAATTGTGTTATTTGTCCTAAAATAAAATGTATAGAAAGGACGAGTAGGATAAATTCAAAGCATTTAAGATATAGGATTCATCAAATTTGGGTAAAAAAAAAGTTGTCAGCCACATACCCATCATATTGCCACTTTTTGGCCCATCATGATCTTGCACATACCCACCCTCTAGTTTAATAGTTGACCTATCTGCTAGTTGTAGAATAATAGGTGTGGGTTGGAGATCCATCAACTGAAGTTGTTGCATGGTTTCTCTTATCATAACATTTATAGTTGCTCCTAGGTCAATTAAGGTGTTTTTTATGAGAGTACCATTAATTTGGACAACTACTACATGGCTTCCAAGGTTTGCATATTTTGGAACAACTATACTGCCTAACATGATATTAACAAGTTGTCCTAAGACATGAATAGTCTGGGGGTCCTTCCTTTTTCTGCCTAACTTTTTAAGGCACAACTATTTCATAGTTTTTGTGTATATTAGTACTTCCTTAATTGCTTGAATTAGGGGTATTTTATGCAAACATTTCTAAGCTATCCCTATAGATTAGATTTAGGTTCAAAATGGGATTTTTGTGTTGTTAGTTGCTTAGGAAATAGTGGTTTCAAACTTGTGATGTTTTTTGTGCCTTACCTTATTTAGGCCCTACTTTATTTGACTGTCAATATTCTCCACTGCAGGATCCTCATCAATTAGCTCCATAATGTGAGGAGATAATGGCCCAACAAGCATCCTTCTTGAACAAAGGTGGACATCACTCACCTCAACCCTATAAGTTGGGTATTGGATGGTGTCATTAGTATAAGCCTATTGAATAGGCTTGTTGTTAGGGTTTGGTACAGGTTGGGCTGACAGCTGAGGTGATAGGTTGTGATGGTGTTGCTATGGTTGGGTTTGGGATTATGGTGGGTTGTTGTGGTTGTAGGTACTTTATATCTTAGTTTTGAAATTGTTGATTCCCATGTCATTGTGGTGGTCATTGGTTCTATTGGGGTGGCCACTGGGATGTAATTTGAGGCTTGGTAAGGTTGTGGTGGCTATATCCATTATTGTGTAACCCAAATAGGTAATCGGGCCTTTGACCATAATTGAATTTATGTATTATTCCAAGGTTGATTATTCTAATGAGAGAAGTTTAAATTACCCTTATGAAAGGGCATATTGTAAGATAAGTGGTCTTGAGGCATACCTGGTATTTTTTTCCATGGTTTGCATTGAGAAATGTAAAATACTTGGCCTTCCTCGTCCTCCAGGGCTTGAAATTCAGGCTTCCCTTACTTCTCTTTATAAATGCTAGCCAACTTATTGCATTTACAATTTATCCTCTTCTAGTGGCAATGTGGACAGTATTCGGTGAGAGCTTCCTCCACATCCTCTTACTTCTTTTTGATATATAAGGTGTCTAATTGGGTAGCTAGGTGACTAATTATGTTCTCCTTCATGTGAGGTTATTGAGTTCCACACTAGATACTCTAGTGGATGTTTTATTGAAAGAAAAGGTTTTATCAACTCTAGTCTTCTTTATGGATGACCTCAAATAGTTTATACATACCTTGAAAATTTGAACCTTAAAAGGTAGTTGAGAGATATCCCTTGCCTCTATGAGGTTTAAAGCATCTATGCAATCTTCTTTTAATCCTCACAAAATGCTAGCTTTAATGACTCGGGGGAGAGCCTATTCTGATGTGATTTATTCAGATAAAATTGAAATCTTTCCACATAATCCTCAAGTGGTTCATCTTACCTTTATGACATCTTGAAGATGTCATCTCTCTTCTTGTTTGTTCCTCTATAATAGACTTGATAAATTTGCAAGAATTTAGCTTTTATTGTCTTCCAGTTGGGTATTGCATTTCTTCCCAACCCCATAAACCATCACAGAGCAACATCTTTTATTGTGGTTGGAAAGAGTTTGATTCTATGAGCATCCATAGTATAATCATAACTTTGACACATAACATCAAATTCAAAAAAGAATGTATCTAGGTCTTCAATAACCAATCCCTAAAGAAGAGGGTATATTCTTAAGAGTAGTGAACCTTTCTTAGTTTTTTATCAAGGAAACTCAAATGTCACATGTTTTGCTGGATTTTCCATCGCTTCCTCAGTCATAGTGTTAAGGTGCCTTCTAAAAGTCTCCTCTAGGTTTGGAGTAGCTACTGGTGTGAGGGGTGGTTCTCCTTCATTGATTCCCTCAATAGGTTCTTTGTTTACACCAATACCTTCCAATTCTTTGTGAATTAAGGGGAGAAATATAACCAAAATGTCTCTCTACCTCTGCATACAATAGTTCTTTGATCTTTAAATGGTGGTCCTTGCACACTACTAGTGAATAGTTTTTTGTTGATTCTTGAATATATATTGGTCCTAATGCTAGAAACAAAAACTTACTAATCTATGAAAGCATTGAAGACAATTTTTTCAAAATATAAATAGGAATTCTAAACTTAGCACCATCCCCAACAACAACACCAAAAATTTAGAGCTTCCTCTAATGTCTAATTAACTAATGTAGATGGTCATACATATAGCTCTTGATGAACCTATAGATCCTAAATTAAGTTCATCATTCAAGAGAGGGCTTCATTAAATTATCAACTAAGGAGTCATAGACTTTAGATAATGTTGGCACCATATATGCATTCAAGAATCCTAGATGTCCTATATTAATTGAGTATAGGTGATTTGAACAAAGATAATTCATCAAAATATTTTCTTGAAATGAACTCTTATCTACAAAATAGGATAAGAAAATAATAATAACTGTTAGCTGCTACGATTACTTATCACTTATGACTGTAACTGATAACTATTATGTTGTAGCATGTCCTAATTCAACTAACCTTTTGGAGTATTTTAATAGAATATAAACTAAAGATTTACAATTCTGAAGTTACGATACACCATTCATTATAGTATAAATCAAAAACTATAAATTATAACTTACAATGCATAATATAATAAATTATCTAAACTAACATGGCTCTATAGTACCTGTATAGGAGCGAATTTGCACCCCTTACACAAATTCCCCTTTTACACTTCCTCACCTTAGAAAACCAAATCCGAAGTCGAAATTCCACATCAGCTGGCTAAATATCTTCCACTTGGCATTCGTAGAAGAATAATTGTCGGGGGTGCCTGCGCAACACACAGACGTCCACGCGGCGCGCTTACATCCCTGATGGATTCCTGCGTTTGAAGTTGGCAGAGGCGTTACACTTCCTATTGGGAACAGTTTGTAACATTCCTCTTTGACTAACCAACGCAAAGATGACTTATTCTTGCTCATTCTTCCTTCAAATTGATCCATTCTCACTTCATTTCATCTTCTCTTGCAATCTCTAAGAATTCTAGCATTCACTTCTTGCATTCTTAGCCTTCAATTTCATTCCCAAGCAACACTTTGGCACTCCATAGCAGCAACAACAATCCATCAACTCCATAGAGCAAGTGTGGAACAAGCCATTACAATAGGGGCTTGAGTCCTCTTTTCTCCTCCATTAGCTAGTGAGCTCTTGGTGGAGATGGTAAGCATTTTCACTCCTCTCCTCTACGATTTGGTTGAGTAGCACATTACTATTTTGTAGTGTTTATTGTGTTCTCTACTTTCTTTTCTCCTTTATCATATTTTTCCCTATCATGGCTATCTTGGCTATCTGTAGAGGTGGAAACACCAAAATGGGGTTCTAATTGAGGCAAGCCCCTATATAGCCCCCAACAATTTTCCCTCTCTTGTGTGTAGGTGGACGTGCATTTGGAGCTAGTTGGTGAGCAGGCTCTTTTGTGAGATTATCTTCATCACCTTAGCTTTAATATATCTACTTTATCACATTCATTTGTATTTCTCTTCATAGTTTTGTTTTGTTCCCTTAGAAATCACTAGATAGGCCGTCAGCTTATTTTTTGGCGGTTCTTCTGTATTTTTGGTCCTTTGGTCGTACGGACACCAGTGCACTTGAGAGACACCAGCACGTCACGCTGTCGTCCCAGAATCGCACTTTTGTCCTCGGCCAGAGAACTATTTGAGGTATAGTGTTGAACCCAAAAACTGGCTCACTTAGCCCCAATCCTGATTTCAGGTTTGCAGAGTGATTGAAGGACCTTATAGTCCTTATCATTATTGTCCCTCATTTCAAGACACCCCCTTTAGAGTGAGGTAAGTTAGGGAAGCCTTCCGCTCTTGGCTCTTTGTGACCTAGGGCCTAAAATGTAAATCTACCTCGTAAATTCTCACAGAATTAAAAACTTTCCAATTCTCACTTAAAACATGTAAAAGTAACATATAACAAAGATAATACAATAAAATTTCGTCCTTTCTTTATTGATAAACACGTACAAGTTACAATATGTTTCCTCATGAATTTCATTTTCATTGCAAATACAAATCAGAGTTAAAAAGTAATACAGTTACATGCATAGCTCGTAAGCTTTTGCACAAATAGAAGTAAGAATGTCCAGGAGTCCTTCCTTTCAAATCTTGGTACATCGGCCGCTTGCTGTGGAGGAGAAACATCACTCTACTAACCTCGACTTATAATGCCCCCTGACGCATCATTTTACAATGAACGGCTCCTCCCTTCTCAAGAAGAGATTGGTAGGTATCCTTTAACGACACTAACCGAAAGCATAGTGTTGTGTCCTACCTAACTAGAACCTTGCTATTTCACAATCCTCGATCTAGTACTTGGATCACAATGAACTGACAGTGTAGTCTCAACTATCTCACATCTAGGTGGATGTCATACCTTTCACTACTTTGGCCAAAGTATTCTCCTTCAGTACTTCGAATGAAGGTCATCTATCATAAACACTACTCAGGGCCGATTTGACTTAAGGCTTCCTTACTCTACGCATAGGTTTTGTCCTTCAATGGATGAAACCGTCATCCCAGACATCCTACAATCATACTAACTTAATGGAGATGAACAGTTTGCAAGTGTCTTTATTTTATTCCTCCTATTCAGGAAATCTTTGTCCTAGGAGTACTTAGCTTATTCAGTTATCTAATAACCTAAGCTAAAAGACCATACTTGACTAGACCTTCATTTCGATCCTAGTAGTAAATAAGTATATCTACATATTCTCCATATAGAGATCATACAAGTTTGCAAAAACATTCAAATGCATATAAAACCCTTCTCTATATAATGCAGATTAAGTAAAGCTACCCTTGAGCTCTTTAATCATTTGATTCTCTTTTCACTACCCCCTTATTCTAAAGTTCTTATACATTTGCCTTTAAATGAAATGCACAAAGAAAGTTTGCCCAGCCAATTCTCAATTAACTTTAAGCTATTTGAAATCTCAAACACACAACAAGGAAAAATGCAGCCTTTCAACAAGAATTACAAAGAAATAGAAAATCATGCCTGATATTCAAAGCTTCTCACAGTACTGTTCCTCTCTCAGCAACTTTCGGAATTTCCAGTTGACAATAGTTTCCTTGCTAGATTCACAGAGTACGGTTAACTCCAAGATTACTCTTTTACAATGGCACTCCACTATAAGAAGTTTACCTAGCAATGACTCTTACTTTTCTCAAAATATCAAAAAATGTATTGCTGCAATTAATTACTGTCAAAAGCTCTCTGTATCTCACTCACTCAGTATTTAGAAAATGCAATAATATGGTAAATGTCACAACTCAGAAAAAACAGATTTGTAACTCAATGGCTTGCTAATTTTAGACTTCAAAAACAGATGCAACAAAGAATGGCTGGGCGTCCATTTATAGGGCCCGAAATGCAACGGATTCCACTAATGGAGGCATGTGGATTGACATCTATGTGCTCAGAATTAGTCAAACTGATAGATGGCGGATTCTTATACCCTTAGTCATCAAATTGAAGGTGATTCGACTTCTATACAGCCAGCAATTCGAAGAATATTTCAACTTGCAATAAAAACGAAATCTACAGCCACGTTTTTCTTGCCAGGCGTAAGAATTTTCCATGATATTTTTGTTTCAAGGCTTTAGGTGAAGTCCCAACCCATTAATGTACCAAGAGGGGTTTGTTGCCATTTTCCCTGGGTTTAAAGTTTGGAAATTGTCTCTTCATAATAATAATGATTTTAACTACGCAAAGTAGAAATTGTTTTCCCAATTACACAAGGTAATATTTAATTTCCCCAAATTACTCCTGGTAATATAAAATTCATAAATATATTTTTATATTTATTTACTCCTAGTAAAATATAATCTTTAATTTTCACTTAAGAGATTTTAAAATACTATTTAAGTAATAAGTTAATTTCCATAAATTTAGAAGTTTAAATATAATTTCATTATATATATTTTATTATATAAATATCATTGTAGTTCTTTTAAATATTAAACATATAAATATTTAAATACCCAAGTATTTAATATACTTATATATTTTAATTTAACTATAATAATATTATATATAATTTTTAATATATAATTACTTATATATAAATATATTTATATTTAACAAATATAAATATATATACATATACATATTTATTGCCGAATATATATTTTGCGAGTCGGTCCACGTACTTTCAATATATATATATATATATAAATTCCAAGGCAATTATAATAATAATATTATTTATTCATAGATAATAGGTAGTGTGTGTATATATATACACATATATACTCTTTTATACCTCAGTATACTATATACATGTATATACACACCCACTTAACCTATTTGCTTATGTCCATTCATGTTATGAGCATAATACTGTAAGTCTGATAAACAAACACTCATCACTCTCAAGCACAAAGAAGTAAACTAGACTCCTAAAGTCTATGGATGACTTATCAAGACCAACTTATCTGACTTGGTGTCTCAGAACCTATATTGACGTGTGTGTATGCTCAATTTGGTAATTGTTACTGTTTACCCGACCAAGTTCCTCCCCGAATGATGTCTCTCCTCTGTCTGGAGGATCAATCTTCATACCTGCACATCATGACATGACATCGGCAGTCATATGCTCATAACAAGGTAAAAACATCTCACAAGTTAAAATAACATTATTCCATAATTGTACGCAACATTTAATCAAGACTAAATCATTTAGAAGTAACAATCAAATAAAACCATCATTTAAACAGGACTCATTCATTTAATAACGAGATCAACCATGTTTTATTCATCATCAAGATTCAAACATTACAATCAATTGCCCTATACAATAGTAGCTATAATATTGGGATGTAAATAAAATGTGTCATCCTCCTTTTACATTTTTGGTGAACCCGATGTGAACCAATGTCTACTCATTCATTGGTGTTGAGGCTTTTCCCTTATACATTGTGATCATTGTGCCCCTGAGTGTTGTGAAGGTTTATGAGCATCACAACCCAGTCCACAACCTCTAGGTATATTGTTAGGAGAAGTGTATGACACCTTTCGATGGAGAGGAGGAAGGTCACTATTGGTTTCTCTACAGGATTTTTTGTTGGATCCATTGTTGGTCTCACCACACAGGAGCAGTTGTCAAGGGGTGAGGTAGGATTCTCTAACGAGACTAACCATTTCCCCACTCCTCCTGCATCTCCCACACCATCGTAGGTAGACGAGAATGAGGCTATTCACATTCCTTTAGAATATGTCTCCGCCCTCAGCGAAGGGTTAGGTGACTTGGAAAACCACTTGGAAAGAGACTCAAAGTTGGCTAGGGCTGCTTGGGTTATTAGCGAGCTAAAGTATATGGTGGGAAAAGACTCACTGCATATAGAACTCTTGGCTAGCCTCTCTAGTCTAAATGATACATGTGCTCCCCCAAACAATCCTAACATTGTACAAGGGGCCACTTTTGAAGAACATGAGAGACTGTTAGGAATGTTGATGCCTCCTATGTCTATGTACATGGCTAATGTTGTACCCTCAATCAGCATTCCCTCTACCTCTGAGAGACCCAAAACTATCAAAGTGAACAAGATCCCCTTGGGTTTTAGCTTCACCCTCCCTGCTACCCTCTAGTAGTGGAGGTTTTGGCAGGTTGAGTGGTGGGGGCATTGGTAGCAATGGTGGCTTCGACGGTGGAAGTGATGTTGGCGGAGGCGGTTCTGGTTCTGGTGGAGGCCATGGCAGTGGTTTTAGAAGCAGAGGTGGCTCCAGCAAAAGGCCCTACTAGTGGAGGTGGATCCAGTAGTGGTTCCGGCGGTGGTCACACCAGTGGTTCCGGTGGTGGCTTCGGTGGCAGTTTTGGAGGAGGTTCCTTTGGTCCTATATCTTCTAATGACCCTATTTTGAACACTCTTCTTCAAAATATGAGTAAGATGCAAAGCCAGTTGGCGAGTCTCTCCCAAGCCTCTGCCCAACCTATCTTCCAACCCTGCTTTGGACATAGCCCATTGTCAGTGGCTATTTTGAACACTCCCTTCCCTCAAGGAATGGAGATTCCTAAATTTGAGAAATATGGTGGCAAAGGAGACCCATAAATGCATGTGTCTTCCTTTAACGCCCTGTGGACAAATTTCTTCCATCACGATGCATTGATGGAAAAATTATTCCCTTGATCTCTCAAGGATACAACGCTCAAATGGTACTGTTCCTTACCTGATAATTCCATTTTCTCATTTCATCAACTTGTAAACCGATTCCTACGATAATTCCAAGCTAACATTAGACTGAAGATGACCTTTTTGGATCTCGTTCGATGCAAACAAGGTGATAATGAAAAGATTACTGACTTCATCGCGCGATATCAAGTGATCTTCTCACAAATCTCATATTTGCTACTCGATTCTGACGTGCAAAAGGTGTTCATAGGGAACTTGCAAAGGCCTTGGAAGGAAAAGTTTTTTCCCTTATGAAATATCCTTCTTTCACGCATTTGTATGCAACCCTACGGGAGTATCAACAAATGGTAGTTCAGTTTGGGGGATCCTCCTTGCCCTCTCATTTTGAAGGAAAGTCCATCGTATCGATCTCTAGGAAAGGTAAGGCTGTTGTGAATGGGGTAGCCATTGTGGATGACAATGACCTAAAATGCAACCGAAAGTTGACAAAGTTAGCAAAATCTTATTCTTCCATCTTGCAAAAGTTGTTGAAGGATAAGATCATAACCTTTCAGAACCCTAAACCTCAAGAACCTTACCCTAGTTGGTATGATGCAAATACCTACTGTTAGTACCATCGGGTTAACGGGCATGATACCAAACATTGTATGCGCCTATGTCATGAGATATAGGACCACATCGAGGATGATATTATTCATCTTGATGGAATCAAACAAAATATGAATAAATTGGTGGCAAAAGTGAATAGTGAATTGTAGATATACACAGACCCGTTTCTGTCGCATTCTGCTAACATGATTTTCGATCCCACCGATTCTATCACTCAACCCGAGGCCTATGTTAACATGGTCACGGTTACTCCTACTAAGCAGCTTGCGACTGGTTTGTCGGATGTGGCATTCACTTCGCAGGACTTTCCCTTTAATAACAAGCCCTCTCCCCTCTACATTTTTGCTCGCCTCAATGGCAACATTGTGACAGGAGTCTTAGTAGACATTGTGAGTCGAGTGAATGTTATTACATAAGAGATGTTGCGACTTAACTCACTACATAGAAAAGAGTACGAAGAAAATAAATCTACCATTCATACACATGATGGTATGTGTCTGAAACCCTATGGATCGATAACTTTGTCCATCCTAGTTGGACCTAGTGTTGTTGACACAGTTTTTGATGCCATTCTGGAGTCGGATTTGTTTAGGATGAAGCTAGGCATACCTTGGCTAGCTTCCATGAATGGAATTGCCTCTGTAATTCATAAATATTTAAAATTCTCTCATGAAGGTGTTGTGCATGCAATGCATGACACTGGATACCAGCCTTTGGTGTCCCATAGGGGATATTCATTAGACCACTTTTAGCTTGCCTTGGTTGGTCCACTTCCTCCAAGGAAAAACCTAATTTACAAGAATTACATAAAGTACAAGACTGGGGGCAAGGGACATCCGAAATTGTCTCTTCTAATAGTACAACAACCAGTTGTCTCCTCTTCCCAAAAAGGGCAGGAGAAGCTTGCCTACTCTCAAGCTAACTCATCTACTCCCCTTTCTTGGGAGGAGTATTGGATGAGCAAGCCTAACCTTTACCCGTTAAGTCCGATGATACCTCCTTGGCGTAGGCCCAAGATCAGGATATTGGATCTCCCTACTAAGCCTCCTAGACCTTGGTATTATTTGTATGACAAAAAGATAGGTTCCTAAAGGGAATTCTTTCCATGGCCTCCTACCACTTCTACTCCAAATTAGTAAACAAGAAGAGGACCGTTGCTGAGCCATTAGAGTCGATTCCCCCTGCCACTTCTCAACCTACTCCTCCTACTCCTGTTCAGGAGTCTGTTCCTCCATTGGAAACGACTGTAGTGGAAACTCCCATGGCCGAGTAGGAGCCTTCTATTCCTTCACAGCCTCCAGCCTCTGGTTCAAAGAGTCACAGAAACTGCCTTGCGCGAGAGTGCAAGTGCTAGCAAAAGGATCTCGTGGCTGAGTAGGCCACCTTGCAGAGGAAGGTGGAGATAACTTCCCCTATATCAGGGCCTCTTGTCGCGTCCTCTCTCCTCCTCTCTACTTCCATTCAACCAAGCTCTGTATCACTTCTAGCTTTCGTTGTGAGTACGAATGCACCTAACCTTAAAAAGGTGCAGGTGTTCATCTCTCCTTTGATGGAACTGCCTTTGCTGATGTCCCTTTTGGATGTTCCACCCTTCCTAAATTCTGTAGATATGTTAAACATTTCAGTGGTATCTACTACAATTTTATCTTCCTCCTCTTCCTTTGTGCCTCTCACCTCGTTTGTGGGGAGTTCACATCCCCCAATAGAGTAGAAGGTGGAGGGTAGTCCTTTTAGCAATGTAGGATGTAAGAGGATCCCACCATCTTCGAAAGGTGGTCCTGCGCTGACTTGTTCTGTCCTAGTGATGGAACCAGTCCTGGCTTCCCTTGAGTTCGTCACCGCTCTCGAATCATTCTGCAATCCTAGTGGTGAATCTCGGGTGCATCCTTCTTCGTCTGTTGAGGTGAAACATGGCACTTCTGTAAAATGCATGTTTAACTATCTAGATGAAGCTTTGGCCTTGTCAACATTTTTTGCAAAATCGTTGACCTTAGCTCCATAAGAGCTTAGTGAAGGAGACCTTGTGGGGCCTTCTTCCTTAGCCCTTGTTGCGGGAGGTTCAGATGCTCCTCCTCTTAACATTCCACCACTGCAGGCTCATCTTCCTTCCCCCTACGATGATCTAGAGTGTGAAGCAGATGACCTCTTAGTTGAATAGTGTTAGGGGGAGGCCCCTTCTTTATCTTTAGAATAGATGTGTGTGTGTTGTGATGTGTTCCCCCGTGATCATACTATGTGTGCCTGGATGACCCTTGTCACCCTTATTGGTGCTTGGATAGAGTCATGGTTTTTGTGTCGTAAACCTTCTATCTATTTCATCATTTTTCCATGTTTGTGATTGATTTTCGGCAAATTGGGGACAATGCAAAGCATTGGGGTCATTTAGGCTTCCCTTCCATGTTGACCCAATATTTTTATTTTAACTGTCTTCTTGTGCATTCTTCACATGGTCTGATATAGTAGGAGGTTGATGACAATTCATTTTATATACTATTATTATACTTATATATTTATGAGTAGTTCTGACCCTGAAATATCAAGATACCCCTGTGCCCTGTGTTTATGTTCATTTCTCTTTTGTTCTCTTCTTATCTTTCTCTCTTCTTTGCTTGAGTTGTCCCTCTCATGTGTGACAATGCCATTTCTATGACACTTCAATTTTTAGAAAATGCATTTATTATCAATGAATCTTTTCTCGACAATCCTTATGAACACTTCTTTTTCAAAACTCCATTCTCGACTTGAAACCCTAATGGAACGTGTTTCTTTCATCATAGGTTCGTAAAGAAAGAACTTGAGAACCTTTCCTTCGAGGCGAGAGTAGCTTTGACCTTCCCCTTGCATGAGGGCATTTTCTTCCTTTCGAATTCCTTGATGACATGAACATCTTTCAAAAGGATTCCTTGATGACATGAACATCTTTCAAAAGGATTCCTTGATGACGAATTGATTTGAGAAAAAATGTCCTTTTTGCATTTTCAAACAGTGTGTCCCTTAAGTGGACCCCTTCTTCACACCGGGTTCCCGAGGGACCCCTTTGAAATCTTTCCAACTTGTTGACGGTTTGCGTGACTATCCGCTTACTTGCCTACATGGCCATTTTCAGACATGTTCTATCTGTGGGTGAACATGTTGCTTTGCATGTGCGCTTTTGAAGCTGCTTTCTGACTCTGTGGAGTCCCCTTCTTTGGGTTGCCTCCATGTGAGAGATCTTGGGGGATACCTCCTTGTAGGTCTACGAGTCTGTAGGGCACTTCTTCTGAGCTTCCTCCATGCAAGAGATCTTGGGGGGTGGCTCCCCTACAAGTCTACAGGTCTGTAGGGCACTTTCTTTGGGTTTCCTCCATTTGTGAGATCTTGGGGGATGCCTCCTTGTAGGTATACGGGTTTGTAAGGCACTTTTTTAGGTTTCCTTCATGTTAGAGATCTTGGAGGACACCTTCCTTGCAAGTCTGTGAGCTTATGAGGCGCTTACTTCTCAGGGATTCCTTCATGTGAGAGATCTTGGGGGTCGCCTCCTTGTAGGTCTGCGGGCCTGTAAGATGCTTTCATTCTACAACTTCATAGTTCTGTGGGGCTATGAAGTCTTTTACTTGTCCCGCGCTTTCGATTTCGCCAAACTGCAATTTGCTTCCTTGATGGTTCAAGTATAAATTTCTAACTCTATTGACTTTCCGATCTACTTTATCGAAGCACTCATCAGTATTTGTGTCGCTAAAGTAGGGGAAAAATGTATAGGAGCAAATTTGCACCCTTACACAAATTCTCCTTGTACACTTCCTCACCTTTGAAAACAAAATCCGAAGGCAAAATTCCACATCACCTGGCTAAATACCTTCCACTTGGCATTCGTAGAAGAATAATTGTCGGGGTCGCCCGCACGATGTGCAGATGTCTGCGCAATGCACTTACGTCCCTGAAAAATTCCTGTGTCTAAATTTGGCAAAGGCGTTACACTTCCTATTGGGAATGGTTTGTAACATCCCTCTTCGACCAACCGACCCAAAGATGCCTTATTCTTGCTCATTCTTCCTTCAAATTGATCCATTCTCACTTCATTTCATCTTCTCTTACAATCTCTAAGCATTCTAGCATTCACTTCTTGCATTCTCAACCTTCATTTCCATTCCCAAGCAGCACTTTGGCACTCCATAGCAGCAACAACACTCCATCAACTTCGTAGAGAAAGTGTGGAACAAACCATTGCAATAGGGGCTTGATTCCTCTTTTCTCCTCCATTAGCTAGTGAGTTCTTGGTGGAGGTGGTAAGAATTTTCACTCCTCTCCTCTGCGATTTGGTTGAGTAACACATTATTGTTTTGTAGTGTTTATTGTGTTCTCTACTTTATTTTCTTCTTTATCATATTTTTCCCTATTGTGGCTATCTTGGCTGTCTGTGGAGGTGGAAACACCAAAATGGTGGTCTAACTAAGGCATGCCCCTATACAACCCCTAACAATTTTCCCTCTCTCTAGTGTGTAGGTGGACGTGAATTTGGAGCTAGCTGGCAAACAAGATCTTTTGTGAGATTATCTTCATCACCTTAGCTTTAATATATCTACTTTATCACATTTGTTTGTATTTCTCTTACTTCATAGTTCTGTTTTGTTCCCTTAGAAATCACTAGCTAGGTCGTCAACTTGTTTTTTGGCAATTCTTACTATATTTTTGGTCCTCTGGTCGTACGGACATCAGTGCACCTGAGAGATGCTAGTGTGTTGTGTTGTCGTCCCAGAACTGCGCTTCTGTCCTCAGGCAGAGAGTTATTTGAGGTACAATGTTGAACCCGAAAACCAGCTTGCCTAGCCCCAATCCTGATTTCAGGTCTGTAGAGTGATTGAAGGACCTTATAGTCCTCATCATTCTCATCCCTCATTTCAAGACACCCCATTTAGAGTGAGGTAAGTTTGGGCAGCCTTTCACTCTTGGCTCTCTGTGACCTGCGGCCTTGAACGTAGTTGGTCCCCCTCTCTTGCAGTACCTCAAGTGTCCCTTTCTTGAGTTGTTGCATCAAATGGATCTCCTTCAATTAGTTAATTCAAATAAACATGCCAAAATATATTCTCTTTTATATTTCAATAATACAAAGTTTTGAGCAAAATACAACAAAATCTTAGATAATTCAATCTAATACATGTAAATATTTAGCTATTGGACTTCTCCACATAATATCCTCTTATATAAGGGCTGTGAGAGTCCATTTATTTCAAAACTATAAACAAAATAAAAGTAGATGTCTACTCTCCCATGAAAACAGGAAGAGGACTAGGTCCTTTAATAAAAATAATTAGTAAGAACAAGAGTGTAGAAGATGAATAAGGACTCTGCAATATTTAAGATAACTATTGTTGATATAGTGCGGAGTCTAATTAGTCTCCAAGTGGGAGATTTTTGATATGTGAATCCTGATCAAGCTTGGGGTTTACATTTTCCCCACTTTGCTCGATGTGTTTTCTCCCCAAATTAATTAATGTGGGAATGTAAGGGGGTAGAGCCCCTCTTGAGCAAAAATTTCTTAATATTTGAATAAATAATTTACTGCATATTTGTATTTGAATTTTAGTTAAAACAGTTGGAATAACTGCCCAAAAATGAATAGTTTATTGTTGCGAATGGAAAGCCAACAGTCACAGTTTTATTTGCTATGGTTCAAATTCCATGATCCAGGTGGATCTAGGAATCCTGAAAATTTCATAGTCTCAAAATCTCACAAAACCAACTTTGTCACATAGAGTTTGCCGACACGGGTCCTGATGCAACTTGAACGGGCTCAAAAGGAGTCCATATGTTGAAGTTATGCGCAG